>JAJJMB010008687.1:123472-361559 GCA_023531105.1 Papaver atlanticum | reverse complement strand
TGGAGATGCATGGTGATGATGTAACTTTTGATGATTTGCAAGAGACAGTTACTGAAGAACGTGAGACTGTTGGTAGTAGAGGTGCCAGTAGTTCTCGAAGTAAGTCTATGTATCCAACTAACTCGGAGTATGATGGATATGATACTGATGAATTGATGTTGGACACCCAAAACGGGCTACTTGGTGGTGTCGGGAATGATGGAATTACTCCAGATGATGATATCTATGATGATTCAAATTATCTTGATTAGAATTGTAATATCCTTGTTGTACTTCTCTCTTTTGTTTTCTCTTTGTTCAAAAAAGACTTCCAGTTCCAGTAAAGTGTTCGCACTTTTGTGTTTTCTTAATGAATATTTGTTTCTTTTGGATATTATTTCATTATATCTTAACATATCTGGAAATTATATATATAAAAGTTGGAACCGAAATTACACCGAAATTTGAAAACGGAATCTCCCCGAGACAACGTTGTACCAGTGTCTCGCTCGGGACCGAGATGAACCGAAATCCGAAATTAACTACCTTGATCTAAATTCGCTAAATTAAGACCCTAATTTCGTTGGAAATAGATACCCTATTTTCATAGGAAACCAGTAGATCTGAATTTCATTTCAGATTTGGAAAGAAATTAGGGTTTTGATTTGGGGTTTTTGTTAGGGTTTCTCTAAATCGTGTTTGTATAAATTTTCAATGAATTTTATTTTGATTTCATACAAAGTTCTTTATGTTGGGTTTGATTTTGTACAAACTTTATCAGGTAAAGTTAGGGTTTACAAAAAAAAAATCATCTTTATCTTTCAGTGTTTGATTTTGTGGATATAGTGTTTTAATTATCATTTGTTTTTTTATTGTAGCAATCAGTAGAAGCCCATTCAACATATTCACTGGCATTTGTTGAAGATCCTCAGGTATAACTTCTCCCTCATCTTGTTGTTAATGAAGTTATAAAAGGTCATTTTGTTGTCACTGCTAAATTTGTCCCCCTCATTTTATATACATTCCGGAATGAGCAATTTATTGAATTATGAACTTCGTGATGTTATGAATATGTAATGGTAATAAATTATGATTACTGTAAAACTAATTTGAATTAAGGTATCTTTGTATCTTTAATTCTTTTTAGAAGTTGCTTTGGTCTCTTTCTGGAATCAAGTGTATAATAGTAAGACTGTAAGAGGCGTGTACTTGTGAACGGATACTGGTTTGGTGTGTTTTTAGTTGGTGAATCCTGTTATCATCTATGTTTCTTTATGTGTAGGGATTCAGTTTGCTATGAATTGATATTATAAGTCAAGTATCAACAAAATTTGAAACCTAGTTTCCTTGCATTAGCCACGGATATGTATTAGATGTAGTATGATAATTTCCAGTCGGACGCTAATTATTTGTTGGTCATTGCTGGATCTTTTAAGTATCACAAAGTGTATGTACTATACCATTACTTCCGTGATCTGTTATTCCAACTTCAGTAGTTATCGGAATCTGTCACAATGTAAAACTGTGCAATCTGTAACTCACTTCTTTAAAACTTCTCTCAATTGGGTCTAGTAATATTGGTTGGTTGTGATGTTGGGCCATTTAATGTAGTTCTGGCTGCTGCACAAAGCTGCTAAAGATATAGCAGTGATGTCACGTTGGTAGAACTTCAATTCTAGGATAAAATGGGTGATATAGCTTGATGGATAGGTATTCATGTCAAGGCCCATGTTGAGATTTTTGTTTGTGGTATATGCCATTCCAAGCTTCAACTCTTGATTTTTGTTTGTGGTTTCTTGAATGATATGATTATGGGGTTATTTGAGAATTTTCATTTTCATTAGCTTGATTTACTGTTAGTGACCACATTTCTGAGAAATCCTTCCAAACCATTGTTGAAATTTTGAAGACTTAGCTTTTGTGGGTGTAATCCTGGTTTGATTGGGGTTGTTGTCGGCCATTTTACGTAGTTCTGGCAGCTGCAGAAAGCTGCTAAAGAGATGACAGTGATGTTAGGTAGGTAGAACTGCTGGTCTATGACAAAATGGGTGTACAGCTTGGCAGATAGGTATTCATAGAAAGACCCTTGTTGACATTTTTGTATTGTGATATTTCCTGTGATAATCTATATATTTTGCAATACTCAAGTTTTTCCCTCCGTTTTAGAAATATTTTTATCAACTCATTTTCTGCTCTTGTATAGAGTTTGTGAATGCATGTTTAGTCCTGCTGCTGCAGTTGTGAATTTCTAATTCTGATGTCAACAATTGGTTTTTTGAAAAAGGTGGTCAGAAAAGTATCAGGTGGTCAGGCAAGTATCAGGTGGGTCTTCCTTTCCTTCTTTTTTTCTTTAAGCTTTTCATTTGTAAGTAATGATACATGTATGGTGAATGCTCATGTACTCTGTTAGATTTCAGTTTAGTACTTCTGCTCCAAATTTTGTAATATGCTATGCGGCAGTTTGGGGTTTTGTAATCTGCTATGCTATCTAAGTACTTCCAGTAGTGTTCTAGCTCTATCTCTCTAGTTATAGTGCTGACTGCTCTTTGTCTCCTTATTCTGTTTCCATTGTTGAAGTCAAGATATAATCTGGACTCTGTTTTCTAGTATTGGATGAGTCTTGTTTGTCTCATTATTCTACAAACTATATGTCAACTTAGGGCAATTTTAAGGTCAATAAAAAGGATGCACATACATGACACAAATTAGTGTAGCATTGTAAATTTATTGCTTATAACATGAAGCTGGACCATCTGGATTTTATGCACGACCTGTAAAATTTGAGTACTAAAAAGGAAGATTAGATAGGGGATGCATGCTCTTAATGGGTGGTTTAATACTTTTTTTTTTTTATGGTTCACAAAAGGGTGTGAAATGCGACTTACCGAGGTAGCTTATGAGCAGGTAGAATACCTTTGCCTGATGAGTTTTAGTTTATTGGTTTGTTGTATGAGATGTTTGGATATTGTAATATTAAAGGATTCTCTCTCAACGTTCTTGTGACCTGTGTGGAATGATGATTTAGCCTTTTAGCATTACTTGTGATTTGTTTACGTCTGTGTGGAATTGGGTCGATTCTGTGTGGAATTGGGTCGATTCTCAGATAATAATCCCATCAGATCTATCATGACGAAAAACGAACTCTAAGATTGGATAAATATGACAAATGATCACATGATTATAACAAAACCAAGAAAGCGGACTTTTTCTTTTTATTAGAAATTTGTAATTCATATAAATCAAACGATCAAATAAATCTTATAACAGCTTGAATTTACTCCATTAACAAACTAAAAGAAAAGTTCAACAATTCATAAGCCGTAAATTTCACCTTCACACAAGAAGAACTAAATTCAAAAAAACAAACCACTGCTATAATAGCTGGGGTAGTAATATACCTTGAATCAAATCTCTCAATATATTTTTGTTTGTTTGATTTTGAAATAATTAAGTCATACCTCTCAATAGTAAGTAATAATCCCAAACAGTAACCCTGTATAATGAAACGGAGTGGAAGAGAAACTTTGTTTTGAAGTTAGGTTTAAAAGAAGAAGAAAAGATGAAAATGAGTTCGGGGAGTTAATAAATTAGGTTTCTATAATATGAGTGTTAGTTGATCATCATGTAGGATTAAAGATTCATGTGACCAAAGGAGGAGGAGGAGGAGGAAGCAGACGGTGGTGGGCGGTGGTTACTTTTTGGGTATTTAGGGACGTGTGTTTAACACTTTCATCAGAAAACTTGGACGTGTACAAATTTCCGACCTGTATTTAAGATGCCGGCCCCGTTAATATCCACGGTCGGATTTAATACCATAAAGTACCAAAGTATTATTTGTTTATGTCTCCAACCGGATATTCCATCAAAGATGCTGCCATCTCAAAAATTATCTATTTTTCTTTCCATACCTTACCAAAAACCAAAATATGTTCGCCAACAACATACTTACATACATCATCCACATATGTCTAGGGATTGCCCAATGCTTTGCATCTTTCTACAAGCCTTTGGCTGCAGAAAATAAAATATCGTCGAACGCCAAACCACAACACTGATAAATTGCAAGGCCAATTATTACATACCTCAAATATTAGAGTCAGTCACCGGACCAATTCACAAAATTATGCAACTCACGATTAGTACCCGGCCGGTTGCACTTCTCTATGGTCCCAATGCACCATGCCTGGGACACGCAATTCTAAGTCCACAACTTTTGATAAGAGAACGACAATCTTATCTCAAAAGCAATTAAGATACAAAAACAACGGTTTACATCATTGCATAGCAACTTAATATGATGTACCCGATAACATGTTATCAATCTCTGTAACTTGCCAAAATCACCCTCACTAGTTCTATAAAAAACCTCGTTTACATCAACTTGTATTCCAAGAAAAATTTCTCACTAAATCTCATTATATTCAGTAAGTTCTTCTGATCGATTTCATGGGTTTTTTATTTGATGTTCTTGATCTAATTAATGATCCGTTCTGATTGATTTGGGTTGTCTTGTTTTTGTTGGATTTGCAGTAGTAATTTGATTTGATTTGATCTATAAAACAATGGCAACAAAGAGGAGTGTTGGTGATCTTAAAGAAGCAGATTTACAAGGAAAGAAAGTATTTGTAAGAGTTGATTTGAATGTACCATTGGATGATAATTCTAACATCACTGATGATACTAGAGTTAGAGCTGCTGTTCCTACTATTCAATACCTAATTAGTCAAGGTGCTAGAGTTATTCTATCTTCCCATCTTGTAAGTAATCGTATCTTTTTTGTTCAATTTGTTTTATAGAATAGGGTTTTGATTATTAGTTTAGATCATGGGATTGAAATCATGAATTTACTAGATAATGTTTTTCTCCTGCTCATTAGTAAACCCTAATTGAAGTAAATCATGAATTTATTAGCTCAGACAAGAAAGATCTGTTGGATAGAATGGTGTGGGTGTGATGAGATTAGGTTGTATTGGTTGGGTATGACAAGAATTGGGATTGTTTTGATCATGAATTATTAGTTTTCTGTAGTTGGTTGATTTACTGGTTAACGATTTTAGTATTCTTGTTTGTAATTTGCTTTCTATGCATCTGGGAGTTAAGATTTTAGTTATGTGAGCTTATTGTATTGGGTTGTTTACTGGTTAACAGTTCATTGTTGTTCATTAATTTTTGGTTAATTTACTGGTTAACAATTGAGAATCGGTTTGGTTCTGGTGTGTTTTGCATGTATCTGTGAGTGAAGGTTTTAGTTCTGTTGAGCTTATTGTATTGGGTTTGTGATTTTCAGGGGCGCCCAAAGGGTGTTACACCAAAGTACAGCTTGAAGCCACTCGTACCCAGACTGTCTGAGCTTATTGGTATCAAGGTGTGTTTTTCGTTGACATGAATTGAGCTTGTTTGTGTAATTTTAGCCTCATGAATGTTCTTGCTTAATGGTGTGCTGTGCTGTTGAATAGGTTGAGATGGCTAATGACTGTATTGGAGAGGAAGTTGAGAAGATGGTTGCTTCAATCCCTAATGGAGGTGTTCTACTTCTTGAGAACGTCAGATTCTACAAGGAGGAAGAGAAGAATGACCCAGAGTTCGCACATAAGTTAGCTTCCCTTGCTGACCTATATGTCAATGATGCTTTCGGGACTGCCCACAGAGCCCATGCTTCCACTGAGGGAGTTACCAAGTTCTTGAGGCCTTCTGTTGCTGGATTCCTCATGCAGAAGGTATTCTTTTTCTTTTTAGTATATTTTAGTGCACCTAATATACTTCTGAAAGCTTCACTAGTTTTTTTTTTTACTAATGCCATTGTTGAGTGCAATCGTGATCTGATGCATAACTCTTTTCTTACCATGTGTATTCTGGACATTTAAAGTCATTGTGCACATTTTGGATTTTAACCTGAACTCCGCTGCCAATAATTCTTCACGAATTCACGTATTTCCCTATGACTAATTTACTCTGATTAGTCAGTATCTCGTATGTTCTGACTGCAGATGCATACATAATCACAAAAGGAGTGTAGGTTAATTACACGTTCGTAATACTGTGCTATATTTTCTCGAACAGAAGTCTTCTAGATGAATTTGTATTACACAATATTGGATTTATGGAATCATATTCATAGATGGTTTGTAATATTGCGTTTACTTCGTATTGTATGATTTACATGTTTTCAGCATTGAAATTTATGAGATATTGATTTGGTGTGCGATCTTGATTAGGAACTTGACTATCTTGTCGGAGCTGTGTCAAACCCCAAGAGGCCATTTGCTGCCATTGTTGGTGGTTCAAAGGTCTCATCCAAGATTGGAGTTATTGAATCTTTGTTGGAGAAAGTTGATATCCTTCTCTTGGGTGGAGGAATGATCTTCACATTTTACAAGGCCCAAGGCCTCTCTGTTGGTTCTTCCCTTGTTGAGGAAGACAAGCTTGAGCTTGCATCATCTCTTATGGAGAAGGCTAAACTCAAGGGAGTATCTCTTTTGTTGCCCACTGATGTTGTGATTGCTGACAAATTTGCTCCTGATGCCAACAGCAAGGTTTCTTTTCTTGATTACCTGCATTGCTGGTTTTAATTATCTTGTTACTGGGTGGATTTTTATTTGGCTTGAATGTTATATATTTGCAGACAGTTGCAGCATCTGCTATCCCAGATGGTTGGATGGGATTGGACATTGGTCCAGATTCCATCAAGACATTCAGTGCATCTCTTGATACAACCCAGACTGTTATCTGGAATGGACCCATGGGAGTTTTTGAGATGGAGAAGTTTGCTTATGGAACTGATGTATGTGTTTTCCTTGCTATCTTTTTGAATATCATTTTTTAAATATTTCTATTGAACTAGGCACTACATTAAGAACTAGAAAGTTCCCCCGCCGTTATTTATTATCCTTTGATTGTCTCTCTCCGGCATTTCAGGCAATTGCTAAAAAGTTGGCAGAACTAAGTGGAAAGGGAGTGACGACAATCATCGGAGGTGGTGACTCAGTTGCAGCTGTAGAGAAAGTTGGTCTCGCTGACAAGATGAGCCACATCTCAACCGGAGGAGGTGCCAGTTTGGAGCTCCTAGAAGGCAAGCCACTCCCAGGAGTTCTTGCCCTAGATGATGCTTAAGCTTAGTGACAGAACAAGAATCTTTCTTTGTTCAGTTTTCTCGTTTTCGTATTTTTATCTTGAGAGAGATTGTGGTTTCCCTGAGGTGATGATATATTTGCCTGGGTTTCTTGTTAGGACAAGGTTTAGAACCCTTATGATTAGACGAAACAAAAATATGAGTTGGTGTTGTAGAGGCCGTTTGATCTGCAGAGGCTTCTTCAATAAATGTGTGCTGTTTCCATAGCACAAGAAAACAGAACAATGAGTATTTTATGAATATGAGCCTCTTTTAGTGCTTTTTTTTTGTAGCCAAGTTTTTACTTGTAAACTAATCGAGTTGCCTTTCACAACAAAGTGTTGGGATACCAACCAACACCACTTAGGTTGTGCATGCCTAAAGGGTTAGTTTTTGTTTCCAAGTAGGTAGGAAGGAATTAGTTTATGTTTAGGACTAGCCAGGATTCTTTATCTGCTTCTCCCTATAAATGCACAGAAGAAGAGAAACTGAATGATCAAAAGATAGATATACAAGAGAAATCACAACAATTCATAATCAATTCATTTCTCATGGTTTGCCATTACAAACGCTGGTGGGCTATTCAAGTGCAAATTACTATTTGCACTTGAGTGGCCAACAGTTTTTGTAATGATAAATTACTGGAAACATGCTAATATTAGCTTCCAAGAAAGTTTTTGGCAATTTATAATCAATTCATTTCTCATGGTTTGCCATTACATGCACTTATTGGTCATTCAAGTACAAATAGTTCTGTATTTGATTTGCACTTTTGAGTGGCCAATAGTTCTTGCAATAATAATAAATCATGGGAAACATGCTAACATAATCTTTTAAGAGAAATTTCGACAATTCATAATCAATTCATTTCTCATGATTCGCCATTACAAACTGACATTGGCCACTCAAGTGCAACTAGTTTTGTATTTGATTTGCACTTCAGTGACCAACGTCTTCTTGTAATTACAGGAAACACGGTAAGATAGAGATGAACAGATGATTATTCACAAGAATCAAAATGTACCCAACTTGTTGTCGGGCCAACCTTGCTATAGATAAGCACGGCCCGTATAAATCTCAATCACTTTTCTCTCCTTTGCCATAGACATTGAGCTAAAACCCCAAAAGCAGATAGATAAAACTCAAAGCTGCTTCTTCTTCCCAAAACGCTCCACTGACTGGAGAAGCTAGAGAATCTATAGCTTCAAGCAATGCCAAAACCCTAATTCTTTCAGAAATGGACCTTACTATCCATTACAGACAAAACACACTTTCAGTTTCTTCAAAATTCTCATACCACCAAACTAATCTATCTCTATTTCTCAATCCACAAAAAAGAACAACCAAAATTCCCCATAAAAAACTCATCTTTCGAGCTTCTTCTTCATCATCTACTGGGGATTCTGAAAACGAGTCTAATAATTTGTCTTGGTCTAGAATTTCTCACTCAATTCGTCGTGGGTCTGAACGATTCTTCTCTAGTTTTGGTGAATCATTGAAAAAAGAAACTGGGTTTGATTTAAATGAAGCTAATAACAAAGTGGTCTTGTTTGTTAGTGATGTGAAAAACAAGGGTGGAGTTGCATTTCATCGTTTTAGGTTTGAATTGGTACCTGGGTTTGTTGATTGGAACAAGCTTGAACAGTGGAAGGTATACCCTTTTCTTCAATTCATATCTAATTTACATTTTACTGTCATTTTAGATGCTAAAAGGAGAATTTTTTTTTGAAATTTTTGTACTTCAATAGGATGTCAAAAATTTGGAACCAAAGAGAATTGGGGCATTGGTGTTGTATGTTTGTGTTGTGATCATTTCATTTCAAAGGGTGTATATGGCTTTTAAAGCTCCTCGGATAGCTCAAAGCAAGCAGGAGTTGACTGAGGCTTATATGGAGGCAGTAATCCCTGAGCCATCTCCAACTAATATCAAGAGGTCAGTGTAGCATTTCTCTTCAGTTCATGTCAACCGGGTTTTGCACCAATTTGCTATTCTTACGCGTATGCTGCTAATGGCGGCAGGTATAAGCAAGGGATATGGAGGAAGACAATGCCAAAGGGTCTTAGAATGAAGAAGTTCATTGAAGGACCTGGTGGGACACTTATTCATGATAACTCTTATGTAGGTGAAGATGCATGGGATGAAGAGCCAGAAGCTCCTGAGAGTGATGTGAATCAAATTATTCACAACAATACAAGGTTAACCCTGCAAGAAAAGAAGAAACTAAAGAAGGAATTAGGCATTTCAGGTTGGTTTCAGAATATTTCTGATGTTTTTCTTTGTAATTGTCAAGTAATAGCATGACCAGTGTGCCATTTCATATTTGTTTGGCAGGGGTAGGTCAGGAGAGTAAGGGAACCTGGCGAGAAAGGCTGCGTACATGGAATGAAATTATCCAAAGGGAGAAGCTGGCTGAACAAATGGAGTCTCAAAAGGCTAAATATGTGGTTGATTTTGACATGCAAGAAGTTGAAAAGAGTCTTCGTAAAGATGTGGCGGAGAAGGTATCAGAAGCCCAAGGCACTAGGGCATTATGGATTGCAAAGAGATGGTGGCTCTATCGACCCAAACTCCCGTATACTTACTTTCTTCATAAACTTGATTGTTCAGAGGTACATACCTTACTTCGTTCTTTGTTCCTGCAAATTGCTACTGCCCTGCCCTCCTATACTACTCCTACTGTGAGTTACGTTTTTGCATTTGAAAGTATATACACGACTGTCGTATACCGTAGGGTCTCCAATTATGAGGCAATTGCATCATTGCATATAATTGATGCTGCAAAACAATTCAATACATGTAAGGCAAATGTTGTTGTTGACAGGTTGCTGCCGTTGTCTTTACTGAAGATCTAAAGAAGTTATATGTGACAATGAAAGAAGGTTTCCCTCTTGAGTATGTTGTAAGTACGCTTCTTCACTTCCTTTCATTTTTCAAACTGGTACTGCCTGCACAAATGTCTAGTGCCTGTGTCATCCTGAAACTATCTGAAACCTTGACCTACCCCTCAATCAGCTATCCCGGAAAACCCATAAAAGAAAAGTAGGTACAGAAGATAATGAACAATAGGAAAAGAAGGGACATACTTCTGATGCTCTCTAATATATTTTTGTAGGTTGATATTCCCCTGGACCCATATCTGTTTGAGTTTATCTCGAATGCTGGGGTTGAGGTAGATCTTCTTCAGAAGAGACAAATTGATTACTTGTTCCGCATTGTGGTTGCTTTGGTTCCTGGACTACTAATCTTGTACTTCATAAGGGAGTCTACAATGCTTCTACACATTACATCAAAACGTTTCCTGTACAAAAAGCTTAACCAACTTAATGATATGGTTTATGCTGATAATTTTATCATGGTAAACTCTGGTACCCTTATTGAAGCTTTTCTTTCAATTAATAACTGATCTGAAGAAGCATTCGGTAAAATTTGTTTAATTGTTTTCCAGCCTGTGGGAGAAGCCGGTGATTCAAACTCCATGTATAAAGAAGTTGTGTTAGGAGGTGATGTATGGGATCTTCTGGACGAGTTAATGATTTATATGCGAAACCCCATGCAATACTATGAGAAAGGAGTCCAGTTTGTCAGGGTAATCTTTCCAGTAATTTGATCACAATCTGAAAAAAGCTCTATGGTTTCAAACTACGTGTAAAAAAGTTGATCCGAACTATTAACATTTGCATTGTTGATAGGGTGTTCTTTTGTCTGGGCCGCCTGGAACAGGCAAAACACTTTTCGCACGAACGCTTGCAAAGGAAAGTGGTATGCCTTTTGTTTTTGCCTCTGGTGCGGAGTTCACTGACAGTGAAAAGAGTGGTGCGGCGAGGATAAATGAACTTTTTTCTATTGCCAGGAGAAATGTAAGCAATATTCTATATTTAATTGAATTAGAGGGAGAGGGACCTATATTAGATCAGTGTTAGAAACTAGGTAACTCAATTTACAAAGATGCACACATTTTCTGCAGGCACCCTCGTTTGTGTTTGTGGATGAGATAGATGCTATAGCTGGAAGGCATGCAAGACAGGATCCACGAAGAAGGGCCACATTTGAAGCTCTGATTGCACAGCTTGACGGAGAGTACGTATGTTAGATTTGCCTGAAGTTCTTCTTTACCTTTCCCAGTGTTTTCCTTTCATCAATTTGTTTGAATACCAGTGATTCATGAGAAAGAATCAACCAGGAAGGATAACCTTCTGAAGAAGTTATATATTCTGTTATACTGTTTCATCAATTTGTTTGAATACCAGTGTTTCATGAGAAAGAATCAACCAGGAAGGATAACCTTCTGATGACGTTACTGTTTCCTTTCTTGAAGGATATTTTATTCATGCCATTCACTCTCAAATGTACTGCTTTGTAATGTGCAGGAAAGAGAAAACTGGTGTTGATCGGTTTTCGTTGAGGCAAGCTGTTATATTCATTTGTGCAACAAATAGACCTGATGAGTTGGACCTAGAATTCGTCCGACCTGGGCGTATTGATCGACGTTTATACGTCGGTTTACCTGATGCAAAGCAGAGAACGCAAATTTTTGGGGTGCACAGTGCAGGAAAACAGCTTGCGGAAGATGTGGACTTTCAAGAGGTAAGTTTATGCTGTTCTTTGTTCTAAATATATGCAGGTATGTGAATGTTAGGTAAATGCTCAAGCCCTGTTAGATTCTGTATTTCTTTCGGTACAAGTAAGAGGAAAACTCTCTTCTTCCTGTAACCAGATTCCAATTTCCAAACAGTTTTGTAGCATGCATTTTAGTACACTTGGTTACAGGAGTTGCCAGCTATTTCATGATTAATGTTGGAAACCTAGAGACAGGATCCGGACTAAATTGGTTTAGTCAGGGAAAGATCAAAACTTTATTTGGACAATACTTACTGTCAAGATCAAGACATTTAGAGTGCCAGTGAGATCATCAGATTGTAGCTTCTTGATTCTCTTATTGTTTGTAGCTTACTAGACATTTAAAGTGTCAGTGGGATCGTAGTACCTATGTTTCTACCACGGCCAGACTCCTCATATAGAAACCTACATATTGAATATCAATTTGTTAAGACTTCTGAGAGTCGCTTGTAGACCAAGGATGAGATCATGGTCTGGCAGTGGTAGAAACAGTTCACATAGGGTTTAGTGTTCCCACTGATTGGAAATTCTCCACCAAACCCTTTTCTGATGACCAGGACGTTGAGGCCTTTAATGGAACCTGAGAATAATGGATCTATCAAATTTGTAAGCTTAAACAGTTTCAGACAAAATCTTTTAGTTATACGAACAATCTTTCATGTTATTCGTTAATGTAAGGTTAAATCTTACTTTTAAACAGTGAAAAGTCTCATCAACTCTTTGCTTAATGTCTTCTTATCTTCTTTGTTCCGCAGCTCGTTTTCCGGACTGTTGGTTATTCTGGGGCAGATATTCGAAATCTTGTGAATGAAGCGGGTATAATGTCTGTAAGTTATTTTATTAGTTTCTCCTTCTTTTCTTGAATGTTGAAATGTGATTTAGTAGGAAATTTTCTTAATAGATATTCATTCATTTATGCATCAAGCCTAGTTTTAGTTTTACTTTCTGTTTATATTATTATGAACAGTTTATTTCATATGTTTTTCTTAATTAAAACTTAGAAGCAAGTTTTATTCATGTATTTTTTGTTGATTCCCTTTTCTGCTTGGTACTGATGATACAGGTGAGGAAAGGACACTCAAAGATCTTCCAAAAAGACATCATTGATGTTCTCGATAAGCAGTTGCTTGAGGGTATGGGTGTATTGCTTACAGAGGAAGAGCAACAGAAATGTGAAGAGAATGTATGTGTTTATGTCCAGTATCTGTACTTTTAAAGAGTTACAAATGGTCTACCGTGCCTTTAATCGGCTGTCTTGTTTACTCTCTTTGTATCGCAGATATCACTTGAAAAGAAGAAACTGTTGGCTGTACATGAGGCAGGACACATATTATTAGCCCACTTGTTCCCTCGATTTGATTGGCATGCATTTTCACAGCTGCTGCCTGGTGGCATTGTGTGTACATCTTTATATTGGTTATTTTCTTCTGTAGTTGCTAGTTAATTCTGTGTGGGAATGGATCTCTAATTTGTTCATTTCCGACTTGTGCAGGAGACTGCAGTATCGGTGTTTTATCCTAGAGAAGATATGATTGACCAAGGGTATACAACATTCGGGTACATGCAAATGCAAATGGTTGTTGCCCATGGCGGTCGTTGTGCTGAACGTCTTGTATTTGGCGACGACATAACTGATGGAGGAACGGATGACCTCGAAAAAATAACAAAAGTATTAGAACTTCCTCGATCCTATTTTGGCTGTTATTGCACTTCTAACTCCCTTGATTCAAATCTTGTCTTTTTTATAGATTGCCAGAGAAATGGTAATTAGCCCCAGAAACACAAAATTGGGACTTACCAAGCTGATAAAAAGAATTGGCCTGATGGATCGACCCGATAATCCCGATGGAGAGTTAATTACATACAAGGTACAGTCTTTACGGATTACGCATTCTTGTTCCTTGTCTCATTTATTCCAGCAGGTTTTCCCGGCAGTGGTCATTCATATTCTTCGATTAAACTAATGCTTCTTCTTTCTCCTCTAATTCATTATGCTAGTGGGATGATCCTCGGGTGATGCCTGCAGATATGACAGTTGAGGTGTCTGAGTTATTCACTCGAGAATTGACAAGGGTAATCATACCTTTCTTTCAATAACCTTGATTCTGTGAACTTTTATTATCATAGTGGCTAGTTTTTGTTAACATGTGATCTAGCCTTCAATTTCTGCTAACTGATTCTACATTTGGTAATTTTATATCATGCAGTATGGTAATGGTCGTAAATCTTAATCATATAATTATGGTTTAAACTATGCATCCATGTTTTCTATGGAAATGTTTTTAACTCTGGTGGCTTTGGATATTGTGTGACAGTATATTGATGAGACAGAAGCACATGCAATGAAAGGTTTGGAACAGAACAAGCATATCTTGGATATGATTGCAAAGGAACTGTTGGAAAAATCGAGGATAACTGGACTGGTATGGTGAATCCGCCTTATCTTTTTAAATTTCAGAGTGTGAAACAGATTTCACAACTTTGAAATGAAATATGGACAAAGATTTATGGGTTATTGATGCGTCTTTATATGTGATTTTTCTATGATTGAGCTCGGAATGTGTTGTTGTAGTGTATTATGTCGTCTGAAAATCTAAATTTCTTGTGTATATTCTCTTTTGCAGGAGGTAGAGGAGAAAATGAAGGGACTTTCTCCAGTAATGTTTGAAGATTTCGTAAAACCATACCAGATTAATTTGGACGAGGTATTTCTGCTTGCCCGTATCTGTCACATCATAGTCTACATATCCTATTCTTATGCCAACTCTCCTATAATAAATCATGACAATATTATGAATGTTGGTGCCATCATTCATGCACAGATACTAACTTGATATTCTGAATTGTTGTTTTGAATTTCTTGTAGGAGGGACCATTGCCTCGTAACGATAAAGTGCGTTATCAAGCACCAGTTGTATACCAAGCACCACTTCACCGATGTTAAAAGACTTGTACTAAAGATCTGTATGCTGATTCTTAAACTCAAGCACAGTAACTATCGAGGATTATTGTTCAGGTACTTGAACAAAGAAAAAGCAACCTACTGAACAGCATATGCAGCACGAAATTGCCGATGCAGCTCAACTGCAGATACTTCTATGACCAGTGCAGCATCCTCAGATACCGCAGACTAGTGATTTTTCATGCCAACCATGTCTGTTTTGTATGTCAAGTTGTACCTTAGAATCTTTATTCTTTACTAATCACATTGAGTGTGTTATTGCTTCCCCCATTTTGATAAGTTTTAGGGGGAAGATCCCTATTATGTAAATCTGTCAGCTTGTTATATTGATTTCAAGTGCAACTTTTCTTCTTCTTAAAAAGACTGGTTCTAGCTAGGTTAAGGTTATACCCACCTGGTGCAGTGCCCATCAATATTTCTCCAAGTTATTTTTTTTTTATTTTTTTTATTTTTTTAATTATGAGCCATTCACGAGCTGTAATGCCAGTGATCCCAAATCACTAGAACATATTTTGTTGGGCATCTATGAATTTTCTGTGCATTTTCCATATTGATTTTTTTGGCAACCAAATGCTGGTAGCACTAATTAAGAGAGTCTCTGTGGTGGTGGTGGTGGTGGTTGTCTACATCAAACATTGAGTGCACCAAGACTTGTCATCTACCATGAATGAATGTATTAAACTCAAACACATGATAATGGGACTACTTGCTAGTCGTTTTCTCAATAGAGTTTCAGACTCAGATCGTTACAAACCCGAACCGATCCGATCTACTGAGTCAAGCTTAAGACTAACTAAATCCCGATAAGGCAATCATATACTTTAATAATTAATGTAACTGAAATCTGACGGCCAATAATAACTCAACATCTTAAGAGGCGTGCATAGACTATAACAAGCCACGTTTCCACCGAATACTAAAATCAAAATCTTCTCTGTTCACTCAAAAACACCTTTCCTCATCTTCATCTTCTCCAAATCTCATCTCTGCAAAAAAATTAGGGTTTCATTTTTCTGATTTGAAGGAGGTGTTTGTGGATAAAAAAACCAAATTGGAGAATGGATCTAGAACCAGAGGAGCTTCAATTCCTAAGCATAACAGACATTGTAAAAGAATCAATCACAATCCCAAGAACATCACCAAGAACATTCTCTCTATTAACCTTAACACTAATCTTCCCTCTTTCATTTGCGATTCTCGTCCATTCCTTATTCACGCATCCTCTGGTTAAACAGCTAAACAATACATCTCCATCATCAGCAGCAGCTCAACATTCATGGACACTTTTATTGATCTACCAATTCATCTACATACTCTTCCTATTCGCATTCTCTTTGTTATCCACGGCTGCTGTTGTGTTCACCGTAGCTTCAATTTACACGTCTAAACCGGTTTCGTTCTCGAATACACTGTCGGCGATTCCCAGCGTTTTGAAGCGTTTGTTTGTGACGTTTCTGTACACTACGCTTTTGATGGTTGTGTATGATATTGCGATTCTGATAGCTCTGGTTGTGCTGATTGTGGCGATTGATACACAGAGTGGGTTGTTGTTTTTGTTCTCTGCGATAGCGATAATTGTCTTGTTTCTGTTTGTTCATGTTTATATCACGGCGTTATGGCATTTGGCTAGTGTGATTTCAGTTCTGGAGCCTGTTTATGGATTTGAAGCGATGAAGAAGAGTAGGGAATTGCTGAAAGGTAAGACGCGGATGGCGTTTGTTATTGTTTTTGTGTATCTGATGATGTGTGGATCTATTGGGGGTGTTTTTGGGACTGTGGTGGTTCATGGTGGTGAGGATTATGGGATATTGGTGAGGGTTTGTGTTGGGGGGTTCTGTGTTGGGGTTTTGGTGCTTGTGAATTTGATTGGGTTGATGGTTCAGAGTGTGTTTTATTATGTTTGTAAGAGTTATCATCATCAGCAGATTGATAAGAGTGCGCTGTATGATCATCTTGGTGGGTATCTTGGGGAGTATGTTCCGCTGAAGAGCAGTGTTCAGATGGAGAGCTTGGAGATTTGATGGGGTATGGGGAGAATTTGAGGAAAGAATTGGAATTTGTACCACGTAATGATAGAAAATTGGAGATGAAGTTTCTTGTAATCATTTTTATGGGAATTTCAATCTTGTTTCTTTAAATTGTACTGTGCACCGTTATGTTTCTTAATAGCTTCTATTGTTTGCATATAAGATATGGAATGCTACTTATGAGCTTCTGTTGCATTTACTAACAACCAGGAAACAGTGGGTATTTATGCTTTGTGTGTTCTTTATTATAAGAATTTCAATCTTGGTTCTGACTTTGGAATTTGATGGGTATGGGGAGACTTTGAGGAAAGAATTGGAATTTGTAGAACGTAATGATATATGCTTCAGGTCTCTTTCTCGGAAACTTGGAGATCAATTACTGAAGTTTCGTGTAAAATTCGAGATCAAGTATGTATGTTCATTTTTATGGGAATTTCAATCTTGTTTCTTTAAATTGTACTGGTGCACCGTTATGTTTCTTATCAGCTTCTATTGTTTGCATATTAGATATGGAATGTTACTTGACTGTTGCATTTACTAACAAACAGCTAACTAAGGAACAATGTGCGTCTTGGTTCGAAATCATTTAAGGTTTTCATAGTCGATTTCATCCAAGGGCTTGATGAAGGAAATGTTAGTATGAATTGCTAACTTGGTCGATTTTGCAGCTTGTAATTGAAATAGTGGGTATTTAGGCATTCATTGTCGATTTGGTGGCTTGATGAAGGGGAATGTTAAAATTTAGTATGAAATTACTTTGTTGATTGTGCAGAGCTTATAATTGATCCAGTAGTGTTTAGTTGTGCAAGCTTAAAATTTAATATGTTTCTTACTAGCTTCTATTGATTGCATATTGAAATGGAATGTTACTTTGGAGGTAATATGAGCTGCTATTGCATTTACCAACAACTAACTAGGAAACAATGGGTATCTTGGTTCATAATAGTTTACGGTTTTCATAGTCGATGATTTCGTCTCAGGGCTTTATGAAGGAAATGTTAGTATGAATTACTTAACTTGGTTGATTGTGCAGAATTTGGAAAGAAATGGACTTGTATTGTGTAATGAGATGAGAGATATGCTTTATTTTTTTTTTCTTTTCTTTTTTTTGGAAAATTAGCGATCAGTTGCTACTGAACTTTCTTGTAAAATGAAAATGAAGTATTAAACTTTGTGTTTTCTTTTTATAAGAAATTCAGTCTTGGATCTTACTTTGTATTGGTCGAGGATCATGTTTCTTGTTAGCTTCTATCGACTGCATATTCAAATGGAATATGTGGAGGTAGTTTCAACTGTTGCTTTTACTAACAACTAACTAGGATTCAGTGTGATCGTGGTTCATAGTCATATAACTATGAATTACTTGGCTGTTTCTCAATGGGGCTCTTTTTGTTGGGTTTGTCATATCTTGATGTCTAGTATGCTGTTTTCCTGTATCATGTATGCAATTGCAGTGCATATAGAAAAGGAATGCTAGTTGCACTACATTGCAGTATTTTGAGTTATGATTATTCTCAAGGTAACTTACTACACTATGGACCCATTAGGATTAGGGGATGCAATTTGAGTTGCCTTCTGTTTTGCTTTGTTGAGTTTGCTCTACTTTATTGGGGCAAACGTGGTTGAGTTGCCATATTTGGAATGGTTGAGAAACATAATGTGAATTTGAGTTGTCTTCTGTTTTCAAATACATCGTATTTCAACCAAATTAATCAGAAATGAATCTGAGAAACAAACACACAGAATCTACGAGTAGCTGTAGGAGTGGACGATATTGTGACAGCCAGCCAATGCTATTTGCGAATCTGATGGTGACCACCTTAAAAGTGTCCACAAATTATCTGATCTCCAAAACGGATGTTGGGGATGTGAGATATCATCTTCCAGCCATCACCAGTACAGTTCGCTTCCAGATCTTTAGAGTATTGGATATCTAACGTTCGGAGGTTGTGCATGGCTTGTATCTCTGTTGGCATGTACTCCCAAGCACAGTCGTGGATGCTCAAGTTCTGGAGTTCCTTAAGTTGTCCTACTCGTGGGGGTATCTTCGAGTAAGAACCATACCAAGACAAAGATACTAGAGTATTAGAGAGATGTTGCGGCAGTGACTTTAAATTAGCGCACCAGATAATGTTCAGTTCTCGCAGACATGGCATGATACACATTGATGATTCTGTTGATCCGGGTTCCCACCATTGCAAATTGTGCAAATCAAACAAACGGAGTCCGCACAACTTCGGAAAGACTGCCACCGTCGTAGTTTCCACATCAGTGCTCTTTGGGAGCCCATAAAATTCAGGGCCAATGTGCTCCACGTTATACAAATCCGAGAGCGTAAGTGTTTCAAGAGAAGGCAATTTTCCTAGAGCAGGTAATGTCTTCAATTTCAGTCTTGAAATATCTATATTACGAACGCGGGGCATAATAATCATGTTAACTGCTGCATCTCCTTCTGCATCTGTTCCCAAGGCCCACACCTCCAATTCTGCATCCAGGTGAAGGGATAGTAAATTCGGAAATGATACGAAGTTATTGTTTCCTCCACTAATTCCATAAAACTCATTTCCGATTTCTTTCAAATTATTCATCTGGATTATCCTGAGGGTTTCAAGAGACTGCAGTTTTCCGAGTGCTGGCAACTTCTTCAACGCATCACATTGTTGCATACTTATTTCACGAAGACAAGGCATAATGGTGATCTGATCGCCTGCACCAAAAGCCCATTCCTCCAAGCTGTCTGCTCCCAAAATTTTAAGGGTTTCCAACTCCGGGAAGGCCACTCTGTTAGCATGATCATCGCCCCCAGCACCATAAAATTCAGATCCGATGTGTTTCAAAATTTTCAGATTTATGAGACTTAGCTCTTTGAGCGAACCAAGTTTCCCCAAAGCTGGTAATGCTTTCAAGCCGCAACTCTGAAGCACTAATTCACCAAGGCATGGCATAACATCAAACCCAGCTCCTCCTACTGTTACAAAGGGGTCCCACTCCTCCAAGATCTGCGCTTCTTCTATTCGAAGTGTTTTCAACTTAGGAAATGCCACACTGTCGGCATAACCACCACCACCGCCATAAAACTCAGTCCCGATGTGCTTCACATTAGGCAGCCAAAAAATGTCGAGATACTCGAGCGACGGTAATTTCCCAAAAGCCGGTAGTGCTTTCAGATTTATACAATCAGTAAGATAAACTTGATGAAGTAATGGAAAAATGTCAAAGCCTCTACTACTTATTACTGTGAAGTCTACCAAGCAATGCGCTTTCGAAATTCGAAGTGTTTTGAGTTGTGGAAATGCCACCCTGTGACCATCAACACCATAAAATTCAGGCCCGATGTGTTTCAGTTGGTGCATATCAAGTATACTGAGATGTTCAAGTGATGGTAATTTCCCCAATGCAGGTAACTCCACGCAATTACAGTGACCTAATTTCAACTTACGGAGGTTAGGCAACATTTCAACACTAGCAATCCAGTTCGAGAACTTGGAACCTCTGTAATTCATTATCTTCAACTTCCCCAACAATGAAGGAGGCTGTAGGGCAGCAAACACATCAACCACCGTCTCTACTGCTGCTATCTCAAAATTTTCCAATTCAAGATCGCTGTCAATCGAAGCAAAGTTCAAAAGTAAACTCTGGAGCTTCTTTTTGTTATTTAACATTGCCTCGTAAGCATCTTCCGAATTCTGTACTAGATCCAAGCCAGAAATACTTAGGTGGCCTTCCAATTGGTTGAGATTTTTGAGTAGTTTAATGCTGATACCGCAGGCAGGTCGAATACGGATTTCTGTTATAGTATGAAGGGATACCAGGTTACCGATTCCTTGCGGCAAGTACTCTAGTGAAGGGGTATGCTCAAACAGAAGATGCCTCAAGTTAATCATTCTGCCCAACTCTTCGGGAAACTCACGGAGTATAGGACAACGAGAAACATCCAAAGTCTGCAAGTTATACAGAGAATTCGGAATATCCTCTAATTTGAAATTTCTCGACAAATCGAGATATCTTAGGTGTATAAATTTGTTTACCTCCGTAGGAAGGCGTTCCAAGTCACTGTTTCTTATAATCAACACCCTGAGATATCTTAGATAATGGAGTAAGTAGGGAAGAATAGTTCCCAGTTGGAGTGGTGAATGATAGGCTGATCTGTAGAGTGCTAGGAAAGTTCTCAGATTTCCCTCTCCATGTGAAATAGAATAATGAAGGGAGTCTGGGTTGAATGAATATTCTTTAGAGCAAAACAAAGATACATGTCGGGGACCCTTTAGAAATTGTTGTATGTTGCTGCTGCTACTGTCTGACAGAGTAAGGTATTCTCCTTGTGAGAGAAATTGTGCAAAATCATGAACAAGATCATGCATATTGCAGCTTATTATATTACCATCCCATCCTTTGACGAAATTCTGGAAAAATGACCGAGCGGCTAACCTGTTGAAATACTCTTTGCCGACTGCCTCTCCTCCTGATCCTGCTGTGGACACAATAAGACCTTGTGCCATCCACATGCCGATTAATTCATCCTTAAGAATTTTATGACCTTTAGGAAAGATGGCGCAATACACAAAACAAGCTCTTATAGGTGGTGCTAAATCGTAGTAGCTCAACAAGAGAGCAGGCTTTAGAATACCATCTCCAGCCTTTTCTAGTTTCCAAATGAATTCGTTTTCCATTACCGTCTGCCAGTCGATGATGTTTTCTTTTACGCGCAAGAGATTTCCTAAGACTTTTGCAGAGAGGGGTACACCTTTACACCTCTTTGCTATTTCTTTGCCAATGTCTATCCAAGCTTTGTTATGTACTTTATCCGCATTTTTCCCCTGAAAAGCTAGTCGACTTAAAAGGCCCCAGCAATTGTCCTCCGATAAGACTCCCAAGAGGTGACTGTAATTTGAAACAATCATATCAGCAACGCTTTGATTTCGAGTGGTCACCAAAATTCGACTTCCTTGTGCAGCATTTTTGAAGGCGACTCTGAAAGGTTCCCACTTGCTATCGTCGTCCGTCCACATATCATCAAGAGCAAGTAGAAATTTCTTCTTCTTGACAGATTCACACAAAAGCTTGTGCAATTCATCATTCCATTCAGATAAATGTTCCGGGACGTGAACACCTGCCCCTCGGATGATCTCCTTGGCAATCCTGGTCTGATCGAAATAATCAGACACTGATACCCATGCGACCGTATCGAAATAGCTCTTCATGCCATCTTCATTGTAAACTAGTTGAGCGAGAGTAGTTTTTCCCAGTCCTCCCATCCCAATTATAGATATGATAAAGGGATTAGTAGGAGTATTAGCTCTACTGTCGTCCAGCAGCATACTTGATATCATTATTTTATCTATATTACGACCAAAAATACAGGATTCATCAATGATGGAGCTAGTTGGTAGTCGCTCACCAGCAGGATGCTCATTAGCAGCAGGAAGATAGCTGTTCAAGGACAGCTTATCCTTGTCGCTGATAATATCATCCAATTCTTTCCTCAGCTCTTTGATTTTCAAACCAATTTCATGGCGCAGAGCAACTTTACCAAAACAAGAGCAACATGAGGAAAGGTAAGAACCCATCTTGTTGTTTTTGCGGATTATTTTGTTGTTATTGCTGCTGCTGCTGCTGCTGGCACCATCAGTATGGTTACCACCAGTTTGAGATATTAGAGTTTCCGTAATCCACTGGTCTATTATGTCATCCATCTTATAGGCTACATCTCTGAATCGTTGCAACCATAAAGTCACACCCGCATTTTCATTTGTGATCTTCTTTATCTCTGCATCATAGAGCAGAGCTTGGATGGCCTGAAAGGAATTGGTGAGCTTCTTCACCTCGTCTTTAGCACCCATCACTAACTGGAAATGTTCTTCCAGCTTGTTTAGGGTGACAGAGGCAAGACGCTCAAGAACTACCGAAGCAATTGCTTCTGCAGCCATCTTAACAATAACCAAGGACTGAACTGATTATTGAAGCTTAGAGAGGAGAGAGTAGTAATAATAGGTTAAAAGAAGGAAGAGTAGTAGTAGGTGTGTGTTGTGTGAGTCCATCAAACCCTCTATGATGTCTATTTATATTTTGCGAGTCATTTGCCAATCACCAAGTGGTCTGATAGTTGGCATGCTCCCTCCCATTGCGGAGGTGGAGGTTCGAACCCTGTAATTGTTGAAATCCATTTCAATTTAAGGAGTTTGGATATAATCTAAAAACCTCTGGTAATTATAACGGCGTCAAAAAAAATTATATTATTATTATTTATAATATTTGCTTTTCCAATTATGAATTTTATTCTCTTCCCTGTCTTGGTGGGGTACACAATTTTAGTGCTTTTTTGTGTCCTGAACCGAATCTAGATGACTTATGTCGACTCAAAGGCCAAAGCAAAGAAGCCTATTTTGCCGTGTAGTCTCTAAATGTCTTTTAGGTAACTTGAAGAGATATCATACTTTTGAAAAAGTGTCCAAATGCAGTCTATTTGGAATTGCTTTTACTGTAGGGTTGATAGAAAAAAAGAAAAAGAAGATCCATGGTAATAAAGCTCCTCAAAGAATACAATAAAATAGAAGCAATCAAAGCTCCTCCTTGTATTAGCATCTCATTTAAAGATTTGATTGGCCTCTTGGGAGACAAACAATGTGGATACAAAATATAACTTCCCTACATTTTACACGAGGAAAAGAGAGATGCGATCAATAAGATTTGGTACACGAGAAACTATTACATAGGCGAGAAGAAGAGGAATTTTGTGTTTCCCCTTCAAAATAAATAGCTAATTTGTATTATCCCTTTTAAAATCAATAATAGGTGAAACCCCCTTTTCTGTTAACTCTGCTGTGACCACCCAGTTAAGTAGCCACGTGCAGTTCACGTGTGTGTCACCCAAATATTAAATATTTTCCCTACATACTGTGTTAACTCTGCATTGCTTTATTTTCCATATCGCAGCATAACCAGATCGGGAACCTCCACTGCCTCCTTCACCAAGACCACCATCTGGTCCATCTCCACCACCAACGAGATTAACCAACTTTAGAAACTTTACATTGATGATAATATATGATGGTCCATTTAAAACCTAAATGAAAGACTTACAGTTGCAGGTATCTCGGCGATGATAAATATAGTACAATTGTGGTTGTCAATTACTTTCCACCATATCACAATTGTGAAATAGAATTTTCTATTTTATGAAATTTCATTGATCCATTATATTCTCCAACTTGAAACCAAAAATCGATTCATTCAATTGGATGACAAAACCTAAGAGATTCAACCACTTTTGATGTGGAAGTACTAATTGGGTTGGGAATCTTGCATATCCTTTCTTTGATTGTCGAAGCTTGATCTATGGATTTCAGAAGTATTGTTTAGATTAACAAGAAAATAGATCTAATTAAGAATCTCGTTTTTTTGATATTCATATCATGACATTCTTCTGATGGTTTTGAAAATCCCAATCTCCTTTGTTCATTTTCGATAGCCAGCTTGTTCGGTATTATAGAAAGAAAGGAAAATCATGGAACCATTAATTTCGCAGGGTATTTGGAGCAGCAATGTTAGTTCACTGAGGAGGTGGAGAATCGTGGGACGAAAAACTTGATGGTGGAGCAGGGAGATGACGATGGTGTTATAAGGTCTAGGTTTTTCAGTTTAGAAAGTCGGATTAAATTAGGATACAGATCCACATTCCACACCTGGGTATTTTTTATTTAATATTTTATGTGACACACACGTGAACTGCACGTGGCTACTTAACTGGGTGGTCACAGCAGAGTTAACAGAAAAGGGGGTTTTACCTATTATTGATTTTAAAAGGGGGTAATGCAAATTAGCTATTTATTTTGAGGGGGAAACACAAAATCCCCCCGAGAAGTATAGAATCATGAGGAAAGTGTGACTCTTATGTGAGTAAGATTCCGACTTATTACACATCGCGCGAAGAAGAAGAAAAGGTTCACATGAAAAGTATGAACATCGTTAGCGAAGAGAAGTTTGACATATCGGTACCAATGTGATGATAGGAAACAACGTCGTGTAAAGATAGCCGAAATCGAAGGCGAAGTAGTAGGCTTTATTAGCTGTAAACCATTATGTAACTTAGCTGTCATCCATTATGTAAATGCCTATATATAAAGGACAATAGAGTATTGTAAAAGGGGTTGAGTTATTTTGTACTAAGTAATATCTTGGAGAGAAAGTTGTGCGTTCTAAGTTAGGGTTTGAGTAAAACTTATTTCTTAATATATTTCATCATCATCATAATATAATTGAGAGTTTATGTTATATATAGCTTGATTTGTTAGTAGTTATCGTTCTTTCGGTGTACTATGGGATTTCATGCAGTTATATTTTGGTGTCAGACACAGCTTGGAGAGAGTAAGAGGATTCATCCTCACCTGTAGATTTGTTGATTGATAAACATGGTTTGAATTCATAGCTTTTCTCATGTTCTTTTCATTGTTGTGTTTTTAAGTTTTCTATCACCTTATTTTCGTGAAAGTCTAGATCTATATATCTCTTTACTTTTATATCTCGAGCTTCTATCATCTCTTAGTTTCTAGATCTGGAATTTTACATTGATGGTTTACTACCAAGTCACTGACTTTCATATTGGTATGTTGAGTGATAAAAGCATCATTTGGAATGGCTTCGTATAGAGTAGAATCTATGATCCATTTATCCTTCCAAACATTGATTGAAGTGCCATTTCCCACTATCCATCTAGTATCAACATCAAGTTCATTTTTTACCCACTTAAGACCTGGCCACACAGATGATTGTCTGTAATGAGTAATCCATTCATTATTCTTGTTTTTGAATTTAGCTAGCATGAATTTTTCCCATTCTTCATCTATTATATGAATTTTCCATAGCGAAACACACTATGATTATCTACTATCAGTATAGTAGGCGATCAGGTGGCTATGCCCCCATCGTCTAGCGGTTCAGGACATCTCTCTTTCAGGGAGGCAGTGGGGATTCGACTTCCCCTGAGGGTAGGATACTACGAAAGGAGGTTGATCATGGATTTATCCATAAGTCTAAAATGGATTCTTCCTTGGTCGATGCCCGAGTGGTTAATGGGGACGGACTGTAAATTCGTTGGCTATATGTCTACGCTGGTTCAAATCCATCTCGGCCCAAAATCCGCCGATCCATCATGAGATAATAGAACAAATTTTGCCTCCAGAAACCAGATGAAGAAAGAAAAGAATACGTTTTTTTACGCTATATCCTTAATTTATTTGTTCCCATAGATTATACTTTCTAATGATCTGGTCAGTAACCTTAATATATAAGGGGAGGTAAAGAAAAAATCTTTTTTCTTTTTCACCGAAAGATTTATTATGAAATGATTTGACTACTAGTAATACGTGTCGTTCTCACTAAAGCCCATACCCATGTGAATATCAACATATCGCTTCTATCTCTGTTACAACACAACGATTCTAAATAGAAATATACTATGAATTTAATAATAAGAATATGTATCATGTACATCTTATTTCCCTGGGACTGTAGTTCAATTGGTCAGAGCACCGCCCTGTCAAGGAGGAAGCTACGGGTTCGAGCCCCGTCAGTCCCGACCTAGGATCCGATGAATCCGTCAACTCATTTCTCTATTTTCGGTGAAGAGAGAGGACTTAAAGCAAAATCTAATTCCCCCAGAAGTCTTTTTTTTCATCGAAGAAATACAAGAAATTAAATTCATTCTCGACTAGTACTGATTCGTGGGAAGAGCTAGATTGGTACAATTGGTGGTAGGGTCCTATTCAGGATTTCAAGAGATACCGCACAGGTTTTACTTTTTCTATTGATTCTGATCCATGGAATTCAATATAATACCCACCCGGTTCCCGAGAGCATACATACAAATTGGATTCCTTCATTGTGTGATACAAAATGAACTTGACCTTAACAGAGTTGGCGCGCCAGAATCCTTTTTATATTCTATTAAAACCACCTCTTTATTTTCTAGCTCCGATTTTTGGGAACCTCAATTCCTAATTGGAAACAATCTATCCATCTCACTTCCATACTGAATTTCGGATATGATATATGTTCCGGTTTCAATCCAAGGAAATAAGCTTTTTTTTTTTTAATAAAAGAGAAATCAAAGAAACATCTTCCTTACCCCGCTTAATAAGGAAATGAATAATATTTCTTCTCCTGTTTTTTCTTTGATGAAGGAGTCCTATCGAAGCAACAGTAAACTCCAAAAAAGTACATTTATAAAAAAACGAGATCTTTTATACCCGAATCCAACATTATCACACCTCTTTGTCTTCCAAGAAATTTAGATCATAACAAACTTAATTAGTTTTGAACTTCACTTTTTTCCATTTCATTTCTACTGTTTGGGTTTGTGACCAATTGAAATGGAAGACGGGTCAGATGATACCTCATCACATGGTTGTATACGAAAGACGGTAGGTTATAGAAAAGAATGAAAAAATAAAAGGGATTCTTTGTTGTATCAAGAATCCCCTTTTTTGGATTCGTTATGGATAAAAGATCCTCCTATGTTATACTATTCAATTCTCGACAATGAATCGATCTGAAAGCTCGGATATTGTTATTCATGATATTGATCCGATTCAATATCAAATAACATTGGGATGCAATTCATTTCATTGAATTTAGAGGAGAAGATTTATCATCTCTATGGGATTAGGTCCCGAGTTATTATGAAGTAAAAAACGATGGGATTATGGAAGTAAATATTCTCGCATTTATTGCTACTGCGCTGTTCATTCTAGTTCCTACTGCTTTTTTACTTATCATCTATGTAAAAACAGTCAGTCAAAATAATTGATTCGAATGAAGCTCGACTTCTTTTTTCTTATCAATGATTGAAGAAATAAAAGGGATTTTCATTCCACGTCTTAAATGAAATGAGCGGACTAGAATCAGCAGTATATGAGATCTGGTAGTATGGTAGAAAGATATCAATTTCTTTCTACCATACTTTCTATTATTGTATTGTCTAAAGTTGTACTGGTACTGTATAAAGAGGTATATGCTTCATCTAGATTAATATACAAGATGTATCTTGTATCTTAATATATGTACATATCTATAAATTTCATATATGTGATGTACATCATGTAACTAACACCCCAATTCTAGTTCTTCCTTGCATCTATTTTCTTTGTTTGATTGAATGATTCTTTTTAATATAGTCCATTACTGTATTCCATATAATTTTGAAATGGATATTTAATATTTAAAATCCCTTTGCAGAACGATATATGAAAAAATGGCTACAGTTTGATTACTCAACTCAATCAGTAGTGCTTTTAGAGTCCACTTCTTCCCCATACTACAAGTGGAAGGGAAAATGTAAAGACTACCATTAAAGCGGCCCAAGCAAGACTTACTATATCCATGTGAATTATGTCTCCTATCTCTATGAATATGAAGGAATTCGTCCATTATTGATCGCTAATAATAGTGGAATCTATGGTGCAGAGTCAAAAAGGGATTATGACCAAATGCTATTGATAGACGCATTTATGTGTCTATTTTAATCTCTTTTATGTATAATGTTAGTACCCATTTTTGTACTAATTTTGGTATTTTATCTCTTGTAGGTGTTTTTGGAAAAATGGGCTTTTGCGGCGAATTTGGCTCAAAAAAGTGGTTTTTGCGGCGAATTTGGCTCAAAAAAGTGGTTTTTGCACTCATGGGAAAAATTACTAAGGGGCACCCAAATTACTAAGGGGTGACCACTTGCTATTCGCACCCTGCTCTGGATAAGGGGAGGTCATCCCCTTCATTTTGAAAACCAAAAAGGGCGGGAAAATATTTTCAGAAAACATAATTTTCTGGTTGGAATTTTGGACGATTTTTAAGGAGATTCAAGGGCTGATTTTCGTTGGGTTAACCCTGTTAAGGATAGACATGCTTGGTATGAGCTGTAGAATCGATAAAACAGGGATAGAGATCAAGTTTCTACAAAACAAGGAGTATTTATAGTTTCAAGATATTTTCGGTTTGTAAAAGAAGTTTGTGAAGATTCTACGACAAGATTGGAGTGTATGGAGTCCCTATTCAGTCTACTGGAGAGTTTGAAAACCAATTGACGTGTAGAGAAGATTAAACAGAGAAGAAAAATCCCGTAACTTGAGGAGAAAAAAAACCGAGAATATTTGTGGATTAATTCGAGAGATTTTGGATTTGGTGGCTATATATAGGTTGATTCGAGTCATATTTAGGGATACGAACAATTTAGGGGAGTTTGGAGAAGTTTAGAGCCTTTGAGAAGCGTAAAAAAATCAACTGGAGTCGATACAGAAACTTTTCTGCTGCTGCGAAGAAGAAGAACACGAAGAACATTAGACCCTCAGAGTCAGTTGCAGAGGCAGACTTATTTTCAGTGACAACGAGGTACGGTCGCATCTTCCTGCAGTCACCGAAGCCTTTCAGCAACCATTCCGACTTCTGATTTAGACCTTCAGCAACTGCAGAATCCGCTGTTTTAACACTTTTCTTCCTTTTAATCAACTTTTGATCCATAAACATGTATTTTGAGATTATGATTAATATGAGGAGCTAAACCCCATTGCTGAGGCGATAGAGGAAGCTATTTTTCCAACAAAAAGTGGTATATTCTATTTTATTTATTTTATTTCAATTATTTTTATGATTATTTGCCTTGATTTATAATTGTTTGAATGATTTTTGTTAAGCAATTGTTATTTCTTTTGATAGAGCATGCTTAGCCATAGGTTTTTGATGCTTTATACTTTGGATTTACACTTGTTATTTTGAAAATCTACATGTTGCAATAGTTTAGAATCAAATTGAACGAGAAAATTGCATGAATATAAATACTAGATTAAATCACTTTGAACTTGGAAAATAGTGGAATCTCAGCCTCAGTGTTCTTTTAATATTGATATCAACTTTGTCAGTGTTTTCTATAATTTTTAGTGATTTTTCTATTTAGTTTTGAATTTAAGTCTAAAGTTATCCTTCACAAGTTCAAGTAACGAATTTTTTTTACCACTACAATTACAAAACACATCAGTTTTTGGCGCCGCCGACGCGGACTTGTTTTTAGGGTTTTAGATTTTTTTTTTTTTTTTTTTTAACGTTTTTGGGTATTTGTCTTTTGTCTACTGGTTTTGGAACGAAAAGAATTTGAGCCAGGGATAAAAGCTAAAAGAAAAGCAAAAGAAAGACAAAGATATTTTATTTTATTTTTATTTTAGTTTTTATTTCTTTAGATTTTCTTTTTAGAAATTGTATTAGGATATCTTTTATTTTTGTAATTTTTTTTTATTTTTGCACTTTGGACTTTGAACTTTGGGACATTATTATTATTTTTTTATATACCCTACGGAAGGGTATCCTTAAATATATAAATTGTTTGCAGGGAAGGACGACGATTACGATATCGTCTCGGCCCCTCGGGTTCGCACATTGACATAGGAGTCAGTGGCCCGAGTCGACTACAGCGGTTCTTCGCCCGTCTGGTACGGGAGGTAAACTTTTAAACACCCGTGAATCCCCTGTCAGCGGGTTTACTGTCTTCCTTAAGGTGCATATATGCTGAGGAATTGAATACGGACATTTATTTTCCTAGTAAAGGGCAAGGCCTGGCCATACAAGATAAGGGTTCGGATTTCATCACCGTTCTCTTCTTGCCGGTCTTAGGAAAACGATACCGAACGCGAACCTAAACTTAAAATATTGACTAGAACGAGACCGATAGGGTAACGAGCTTATAGGAAAGTCGTTCAAAAGGATCGTATTGGGTATCTTGTTAGCCTTACTCAAAGTTTAGGAAGATTACTGTAAGTCGATTAGAGCCGCCTTGTAACCCAAGGAAGCGTTGCCAAAGAGGTGGGGGTATCAAAGCTCCTCTGAGCTTCTCCTACTTCTCTTCGACTTATTTTATTCGGATAGTCCTACGAGGTTTGCTAAAATTGTACCCAGTTGCCTCTTGGAAGAGTAGAAGCTGGTCTAGAAATAATCTAAGTGGAGCCATCATGCTTTTTGTTTGCTAGAAATCAATAGGGTTGATTTGGTTGAGTCGTCCTTGTTTTGCGATTGCTTACCCTTCCAATTTAGGAAATTCGTGTGTATGCCTGAACGTAAGAGAGACACCCTAGGTAGATTTGTTAAATAAAAACCTAGCAGTTCAAAGTGTCTCGATTACCTTGACCTAGAAGGACCGATTTTTGGAGAGTCCTGTTTTGAACGTACTCCTTTTACTGAAGAGAGAATCCCCAATACTCCGATAGCACCAGAAATGGCTACTTTGAAAGCTTTGTTGAATCCGACTAGGACCACTCGTCCCTCGTGTATTAAGTTAGCTGACACAGAAACCAATTATGAGCTTAGACCATGGACCATACAGATGATCCCAATCTTTTTAGGGAAAGAAAATGAAAACCCTTATTTCCATGTTAGGGATTTTGAAGAAATTTGCAGTACTCTAAGAATTAGAGGCTTAGATGATGATGCTTTGAAACTTAGGTTATTTCCCTTTTCCCTGAAAGATAAAGCCAAATCGTAGCTGTATAGTTTGACTTCTGAGTCAATTGAAACATATGAACAACTTACATCTGCCTTTTTCAATAAGTTTTTCCCTAGGCATAAAACATCGTCTATTAGGACGCAAATCTGCACATTTTCACAACAAGAGGGAGAATCTTTGTATAGGTATTTGGAAAGGTTCAATGATTTGTTAACACAATGTCCTCACCATGGTTTAGAAAAGGTTAGGCTAGTTCAGATCCTTTATGAGGGTTTAGATTATTCCACAATATCCACGGTTGAAGCTCTGTGTCCAGGTGGGTTTGAGAACCAAACTGTTGATGCGGCGATGACATTTTTGAATGAAATCGCCGAAAAGACCCAACAATGGGAAAATAGTAGGGAACCCCAGAAAACAATTCTTCTAAGCAGAGGAAACATTAATAGGGTAGAAAGAGGCTATGAATCAGATGCCAAGATTGCAGCGATACCTAAAAGGTTAGAAGCTCTAGAAGTGGGTCACATTAGTGGTAGATTGGAGCCTTTTTGGGAAGGCCAGAATAATGAAGAGCAAGCCAATGCTCTTTATAATAACACTAGACTCGATAATCGTCAAAAATTTGACCCATATTCAGAAACCTATAATCCGGGGTGGAGAAACCATCCGAACCTTTCATGGTCTAAGGGCCAGAATCAAGGTCAGTTTAGTAATTCTAGTGCTCCCCCAGGTTTTAGTTATGCTAAGAATCCTTCGGGACAGGCTCAATTTCAGAATCAGTCGGATAAGAAAATCCTAAGCCTAGAGGAGTCTCTCGTGTTGTTAACTCAGCAAACTGCAAAATTTCAGCAATCAGTAGAACAAAGTCTACAAGCTAGTAACAAGATAGGACAAGAAAATAGTCAGGCTATTTCTGAGTTAAAAACCCAGGTAGGTCTGATAAATGAGTCTTTGAGAGAAAAAGGTAGGTTTCCTAGTCAAACACAACCCAACCCTAGAGGAGTTCATGAAGTAGGTACAAATTCATCGAATCAATTGAATGCTATTAGAACCCTTAGGAGTGGTAGAATTATAGACAATGGAGTAACCATGCCTGATAGTGGACATACTGTAGTTCACCTCTCAGGACCACCCATAGTTGAGGAGACCGATAAAGTTTATGATGATGTCAATTCGGTCCCTGGGAGGTCTGATTCTGTGCCTAGAGCCCCGTTTCCCCAGCTATTAGTACCAACAAAAAAGGAATCGAACTTTAATGACATATTGGAGGGTTTTAAGCAAATTACCATAAACCTTCCTTTATTAGATGCAATTAGGCAAATTCCTGCTTATGCCAAGTTCCTTAAGGATATGTGTACGCGAAAGCGAAAACTTAGCGTCCATAAGAAAGCCTTTTTAGCTAGTCACGTAAGTTCAATCATTCATAACACCACAACTCCAAAGTACAAAGACCCGGGTTCCCCTTCCATTGCTTGTACAATAGGTAAATTCCGGGTAGAAAAAGCTTTACTTGACTTAGGAGCCAGTGTGAATTTACTGTCGTACCATGTGTATTTACAGCTAGGACTTGGTGAAATGAAACCTACTCAGATGACACTGCAGTTAGCTGATTGGTCCGTTAAAATTCCTCGAGGTGTTATCGAGGATGTTCTTATTGAGGTCGACAAGTTTATTTATCCAGTGGATTTTTTTGTGCTAGATACCCAACCTGTCCCTGACCAAGAGAACCAGATACCTGTGATTTTATGTCGCCCATTTTTAGCTACGTCTAATGCGATCATTAACTGTCGAAATGGTGTGATGAATTTGTCCTTTGGTAACATGACTATGGAAATGAACATTTTTAATGTCAGTAAGCTACCTTATGAGTTAGATGACACATGTGTTGAAGAGGTGAACATGATAGAAGCCTTAATTTAGGAGTCATTACCAAACATTTTGTCTGAAGACCCATTAGAAGTTGTCTATCCCATTTTGGTTTAGATTTTGACGACGATAGCACTGTTGAAGAAGTAAATGCCCTATTAGATTCTACCCCCGTGTTAGACACTAATAGATGGAAAGCTAGGTTCGAACAATTACCAGTTTCTGAGACTACCTTAATTCCTTCCTTAGAAGAGCCTCCTAAGTTGGACCTTAAACCACTAATCGACACTCTAAAGTATGTGTTTTTAGGCCCATCTGAGAATTTACCTGTGATTGTATCTTCCGATTTGGATAGTGATCAGGAAAGTAGGCTAGTGAATGTACTTCAAGATAATAAGGAAGCTTTAGGGTGGACTATAGCAGACATTAAGGGTATAAGTCCTACTGTGTGTATGCATCAGATTCATTTAGAGGAAGATTCCAAACCTTCTAAGGAGATGCAACGTCGACTGAACCCTAACATGAAAGAGGTAGTTCGAAAAGAGGTGCTTAAGTTGTTAGATGTGGGTATTATTTACCCAATTTCGGACAGTAAGTGGGTCATCCCCGTTCAGGTTGTCCCCAAGAAATCAGGTATCACTGTAGTCCAGAATGATAATAACGAGTAAATCCCAACCCGAGTGACCACGGGATGGCGTGTCTGTATTGACTATAGGAAATTGAACAAGGTCACAAGGAAGGACCACTTCCCCCTTCCTTTTATCGACCAAATGCTAGAGCGATTAGCTGGACATAGTCATTATTGCTTCTTAGATGGCTACTCCGGATATAATAAGATCGTTATTGCCCCAGAAGACCAAGAGAAAACCACTTATACCTGTCCCTTTGGTACCTTTGCGTATAGACGCATGCCTTTCGGGCTATGTAATGCCCCTGCGACCTTTCAGCGTTGCATGATGAGCATATTTTCTGATATGGTAGAACGGTTTTTAGAGGTCTTTATGGATGATTTTTCAGTGTTTGGTTCGTCTTTCGATGAGTGCTTGCATCATTTGACATTAGTGTTGACTAGGTGTAAGGAAAAGAATTTAGTGCTTAATTGGGAAAAATGCCATTTTATGGTTAGATCAGGAATTGTGTTAGGGCACATCGTATCCTCTAAGGGTATAGAGGTGGACAAAGCCAAAGTTGATCTTATTAAGACTTTACAGGTCCCAAAAACCGTAAAAGATATTAGGTCATTCTTAGGGCATGCAGGATTTTATCGTCGATTCATTAAGGATTTTAGCTTAATTTCTAGACCTCTTTGCAATTTTCTTGCAAAAGATGTTAAGTTCGTCTTTGATGATGCGTGTTTAGAGGCTTTTGAGAAGCTTAAGATTTTACTCACTACCGCCCCCATAGTCCAGGCACCTAACTGGAACCTACCCTTTGAGATTATGTGTGATGCTTCAGATTATGCTATAGGCGTTGTGTTAGGACAGCGAGAAAACAAATTACTTCATGTGATTTACTATGCTAGCAAAACTCTGAATGATGCCCAACTGAACTATACAACTACCGAGAAGGAACTATTAGCTATCGTGTTTTCCTTGGATAAGTTTAGATCCTATCTAATAGGTTCTAAGGTTGTAATCTATACCGATCATGCTGCTTTGAAATACATTTTGTCTAAGAAGGATACGAAACCTAGATTGATTAGATGGATCCTCTTGTTGCAAGAATTTTCTCTAGACATTAGAGACAAAAAGGGGGAAGAAAATGTAGTAGCAGATCACTTGTCTAGGCTAGTTGTTGATCATTCTAATGATTCTCTTCCTATAAGGGATAGCTTTCCTGATGAACAATTGTTCTCTGTTTCCCAATCACCTTGGTATGCACATATAGTGAATTATCTTGTTACTGATCGAATGCCTCAACATTGGGGTAAACAAGATCGTTCTAGGTTTTTAGCCGAGGTTAAGAATTTCTTTTGGGACGATCCTTATCTGTTTAAGTATTGTCCAGACCATATTATTAGGAGATGTATACCTGAGAGTGACCAGTCCAGTATTATTTCTTTTTGTCATGAACATGCATGTGGGGGTCATTTTAGTGCTAAGAAAACTGCTGCTAAGATATTGCAGCGTGGATTTTACTGGCCTTCGTTGTTTAAAGACTCCCATAATCAATGTGTTTCTTGTGAGCGTTGCCAGAGGTTAGGAACCATTTCCCGTAGAAATATGATGCCTTTGAACCCTATTTTAGTGATTGAGGTCTTTGATGTGTGGGGCATTGATTTTATGGGACCATTTCCTAATTCGTTTGGTTATCTTTACATACTTGTCGCTGTAGACTATGTGTCTAAGTTGGTTGAGGCGGTTCCGTGTAGAACAAATGACCACAGGGTCATAGTCCAGTTTTTGAAAGAGAATATACTTACACGTTTCGGTACGCCGCGAGCTATCATTAGTGATGGATGCTATTGATCAAACTATCCAAAAAATCCACCCACAACAAGTTCCTATACGATTTCGGGTAGAATATGGAAGGATTAACCACAAGCAAGATACACAACACATGGATTTTCTTTGTATTATCAAGGAAATCTTTTTCATATATTGTTTAGTTTCTTTTGTTGCCCTTCATAAGCAAAAAGCATAAAATATACAATCCAGGTAGATCACTACCTACCCCATATCTCTCCAAAATAAGGTTTTTACTTTTGGTTTCCTCTAGAATCTATTGCTTCTGCTGAGCAAAAAAAGAAAGTATTTCTCATTTTTTGTAGATGAGGCGGCACCCGGATTTGAACTGGGGTAAAAGGATTTGCAGTCCCCCGCCTTACCTCTCGGCCATGCCGCCAAACAAACAGATATAAAATAGAGGGAACACTCTCTTCTTTATTATTTCTTGAATCTCATTGGCTTTATCCCTTTCCTAAACCCCCCAAAACCTTTTTTTTTGAACCCAGTTGATTCCCTTTGATTGATTGTATGGTATCTCAACTCTCAAAATAAACAACACCTAAAAACTTCCCCCTTTTTTATCTTTCAAAAGCAAATGTAAATGTGCATTTTCAGTTACTGAATGAAAAATGCAGGGAAAATTGGAACCATTAACTATTGACTTGAATCCATGAAGAGTTCTTGGACCTCAAATTTCGTTTCCTTAACAATGGCATCAAAATAAAGTTGATACACCACTTATACTTATCAGTATCAATTCTTTTCAATAATCAATCTTTTTCAATTAAATTTACATTATAACAACAATTATATATATATGTAAACCCAGGAACAGAGATTGTAACAAAGATATCCTAATTAGGTATCTTAGCCATATATGTCTATAAGGAATTATCATGCTTCCCTTTTTTTTAATCTAAAATATAAATTATGATATAGCACTTCCTATGTTGCCCCAAGTATAGCTGGGATAGGAAATATCCTGATGGATAAGTTGCTATAGCTATAGGTAAAAGTGCCTCGCAAAAAAAAAACTATATATTATTCCTGATTTTTCTGTTTTTCTCTCATTCATAGAGAACAGATCAAACCTTGAATCTTTTTTTTTGGGTACCCAACCGGATTGTAATATCATAATAATATGTAGAAATTGGATTACTTTTGATATTTTATACAAGACTCTAAAAAAGTATAATCGGCATAATTATGATTCCAGGAATGTTTTATCCTGTTGCAAATTCGAATTTGAATAGAAAATTATTCTTATTGCTCTACTCAATGGTATGAAGTTGGGTAAAATTTCATGTGATTCAGTAAACAGAATATACATTCCATCATTGCTAGATCGACCCATATGGTTCGATGAAGAATGAGCCAATAATGGGATTTTGCTATAAATGGGAAGCTTAAGATGCTCCGGGATGGAAATGAGGGAATGTCTACAATACCTGGGTTTAGTCAGATACAATTTGAGGGGTTTTGTAGGTTCATTGATCAGGGCTTGATGGAAGAACTTTATAAATTTCCAAAAATAGAAGATATAGGTCGCTGAAGTCGATGCAGATCCATATTCCTTTATTTTTCTTTGGCACTACTACCATGTTTGCTATCTTCCTTATCCTTTGCTTGAATGGTCGTGCATTCTTGTTGATATCTAACCTGTGACATGCAACAGAAGAGTCTATACCCGGCATTTCTTCCATGCTCCATGCGAAAATGTATTTATATTCGCGCAACAGGTTGATTGTCTTTTCTTCTTCTTCCTTGTCCATCTTAGTTCCGATTTTCAACATCTTTGGTTCCTCTTCTGTCCCAATATTTATGTCTTTTGTTGGCTCTGCTGAGGTGAAATTCGCTTTTGGTTCTCCTAGTGGTGATGGTTCCTTTATTTTATGTATTGGTTCACCTTACTTTTCTGGGATCTCGCTTGGTATTCCTTTTCCTGCTTGTGCTCTTATCATGTATACTCTTAGTTCTTCTTCTTTTTTCAGTTCTTTTGCCTTCCTCCATCTATCCTTTCGCTTCTTTGCGCGTCCTTCATAATTCTTCACATCTATTTGACTACAAATTTTCGCGCTCCTAATATCCCCTTTGATTTCGCCTATTCCACTTGGTATTGGAAAACGTACGCACTGATGGAGAGTTGAGGCCACACCTTTTATCGCATGCACCCATGGTCGTCCCAATAGCATGTTGTATGGTGATTCCACATCCACCACGCACAATGTTACCTGCGTTTCTATTTCTCCTAAAAGTATTCGCATGGTTACTTCATCTTTTGGTTTTTTTATTGTCTTATTAAAACCGTGTATGTTATATGCTGAGCGCGTTAAGTTCGCATCCTTGTATCCCATACTCCCGAATGCGCGATAGAATAGAATGTCTACGAGCTTCCCGTGTCTATCAAGGTTTTGTCCACCGCCCATCGTTCTGATGTTTTCGCGCTTTCATTTTTTTTATTTTCGCTTTGCAGTTATTGTAATCACTAGCGGGTCTGTTCGCCTCAAATTCTCTTATTGTACATCATCTGCTGCGAAAGTTATCTTCTGTTTTTCCAATTCCTTCAAGGGAAATATTTTTTCCACTGTCATGATCTTTCTTCCGTCGTAATCGCGCTTATGTATTTTACCCGTGATTCCAGCATGTAAGTCTGCATCATTCACAATCGTTTTAGTTATTGAATTACACTATATACGCCTGCTCTCTTCTTTTGCTCTGATTATCCTTATTGCTCATGTTTGTTCGTTTTGTACTTTAAGACATGTTCGGCTTCTGCAGTTATTCTCCTTCTTTACCTGTTGGATCTGTGCCTGGATTTGCTGAAATTGGTGGCGTCTTTCGTCCATCTGTGAAGAATCAACAATTTCTCCTTTTTTTCTTCCTGTGGTTCTGCTACTTCTCCTAGTTGCTATCATTTGTTCTGCTGTAGATGCTTGTCTCACCATTAAATCCTGAAATAATATCTTCTCTTGACAAAGGAAGAAGTATTTTTCAAAGATCCAAAAATTTTATTAATGAAAAGTTTTCTTCACCAACAAGGTATATCCTCAAAGCTATTTTCTAGCGCCACAATGTAGTTGCACGAAATCCCACAACCATACCCTAGTGATAATCTATGATGTAATCTAAGAAACCATGATGAAATACTCAATATCTTTTATTAAAACTTAGAACAAATACAAAGATGATAAGAGCAAACCCTAACCTGGGAAGCAAATAACTCTCTTACTTAGATGTTTATCCTTAGCTCACCAAAAAGATCTCTCCCTCTATGCGTCTATTTTCATCTCTTTTGTGTATACTGTTAGTACCCATTTATGTACTAATTTTGGTATTTTATCCCTTTGTAGGTGTTTTTGGAGGAATACGCTTTTGCGGCAAAATTGGATCGAAAAGTTGTTAAAGGTACCTGGGAGGACATTTGCTATTCGGACTCTCATTTTGGATAAGGGGTAACCCATTTCCAAGCAGCTGCTAAGCACAGACCGGGACTGGATAGGGGGAGGTCACATTTCTTCACATTTTCAAAAACAGAAAACTGGCGGGAAAATTTTATTTTCACAGACGGATTTAGGGTTGGATTGTTGATCGATTTTTACGGAGATTAAAGGGCTGAATTTGATTGGGTTTGCACCTATGGACCTAACATGCGAGGTAAGGGTGTTGGAATGGATCCAAAGTGGCTAGAACTCGAATTGGAGGCGAAAAAAATGTTAAAAATATCACGGTTTATTTTGGGCAAGTTTCTTGGTTTATTTATTGAAACTCACGTGAAGAAGAGGAAGGAAACTCTTCTTAAAGATTTGATTCTATCACAGGAAGAGTTTGGACAGCTTGGATTGACTGAGGCGACGTGCAGCCGATGAGAAAAAAAGGAATTATCGTGACTTGTTTGGGAGGAAAAAATCAAAGATATTCTCTAATTTTCCTTACTCTATTATGTATAAAAGGGTTAGTACGAATCCTAGGAAGAGGAGGAAGACTTTAGGGGAAGTTTAGAACACCACAGAGCCGGAAAAATCAACTTGCAGGAAAACGCGTTTTGCTGCTGCTGCTGTTGCCGGAGAAGACGAAGAAGAACATACGACCCACATGGAACCGTCGCATACAAGTATCGTAGTTCAATTGCAGAACCCGAGTATCGTTTATAAACAGTTTCCTGCAGTCACAGAAGACCTTTACCGACGATTCTGTCTACTGTTTTAGACCTTCAGTGACTACAGTGTAATCTTTTACTCTTTTAATCAACTTTTGAGCTATAAATATGTACTTTGAGCAAGTGATTAATATGAGGAGTTAAACCCCTTAGCCGAGGTGACGGAGGAAGCCATTGTTCCATGAAAAGTGGTATAATTCTATTTTTAATTATTTTTGCAATTTTTATATGATTATTTGCATAGAACTAATATAGGAAAATTGATTTTTATTGAGTAGTTGTGAATTGTTTTGATGGAACATGCTAGGTTTTTAAACTTATGATGTTTCATGCTTTATGGTTACAATTATTACTTCAAAAATCTATTAGAGGCAAAATATTAGAATCACTTTAAAAGAAAAAATTGCATGAATATTGATTAGAGTTTATCACTTAATTGGTTAATGGTGGAATCCAGAGTCTCGGTGTTTTCTTTATATTTTTGATACAACTTTATTTAATTGTTGAGTTTAATTTAAGTCTAAAAAATCATTCACAAGTCTTAGAGTTCGAATCTTTTAACCACTACAACTACAAAACACATCAATTTTTGGCGCCGCCAACGCGGACTTGTTTTTAGGGTTTTAGATTTATTTATTTATTTTATTTTTTTCTATTTTACGTTTTTGGGTATTTGTCTTTGTCTACAGGTTTTGGAACGTAAAGAAAAAATTGAGCCAAGGAATTTGGTGATTTCGTAAAGACTTGGAGCAAAAGATTAAAGCGAAAAGAACGGAAAAGAAGACAACTTTATTTTAGTTATTTTTTTTTTTTAATTTTAGTTTATTTTTTTTTAATTTTTTTTTTTAGGGTTTTGTTTATTTTTTTTAGAAAAAAGAAAAAGAAAAAAATTGTATTAGGGTTTCTTTATTATTTTGTAATTTTTCTTTTCTTTTTTGGACTTTTTGGACTTTGGACACTATTTTTATTTTTTATTTTTTATTTTTTATTTTTATATACCCTACGGAAGGGTATCCTTAAATATAAAAACTGTTTGCAGAGAAGGAGGACAATTACGATATTGTCTCTGCACCTTGGGTTCGTACACTTACACAGGAGTCAGTGGCCCGAGTCGACTACAACCGATTCATCCCCCGTCTGGAACGGGAGGTAAGCTTCTAAACACCCGCGAATCCCCTGTCAGCGGGTTTACTGTCTTCCTTAAGGTGCATATATGCTGAGGAATTGAATACGGACATTTATTTTCCTAGTAAAGGGAAAGGCCTGGCCATATAAGATAAGAGTTCGGATTTCATCACCGTTCTCTTCTTGCCCGCCTTAGGAAAACAATACCGAACGCGAACCTAAGCTTAAAATATTGACTAGAACGAGACCGATAGGGTAACGAGCTTATAGGAAAGTCTTTCAAAAGGATCGTATTGGGTATCTTGTTAGCCTTACTCAAAGTTCAGGAAGATTACTGTAAGTCGATTAGAGCCGCCTTGTAACCCAGGGAAACGTTGCCAAAGAGGTGGGGGTATCAAAGCTCCTTTGAGCTTCTCCTACTTCTCTTCGACTTACTTTATTCGGATAGTCCTACGAGGTTTGCTAAAATTATACCCAGTTGCCTCTTGGAAGAGTATAAGCTTGTCTAAAAACAATCTAAGTGGAGCCATCATGCTTTTTGTTTGCTAGAAATCAATAGGGTTGATTTGGTTGAGTCGTCCTTGATTTGCGATTGATTATCCTTCCAATTTAGGGAATTCTTGTATGCCTGAACGTAAAAGAGACGCCCTAGGTAGATTTGTTAAAGAACAACCTAGCAGTTCTAAGCGTCTCGATTACCTTGACCTAGAAGGTCCGATTTTCGGAGAGTCATGTTTTAAACGTACTCCTTTTACTGAGGAGAGAATCCCCAATACTCCGATAGCACCAGAAATGGCTACTTTGAAAGCTTTATTAAATCCGACTAGAACTACTCGTCCCTCGTGTATTAAGTTAGCTGACACAGAAGCCACCTATGAACTTAAACCTGGGACCATACAGATGCTCCCAATCTTTTTAGGGAAAGAAAATGAAAACCCTTATTTCCATGTTAGGGATTTTGAAGAAATTTGCAGTACCCTAAGAATTAGAGGCTTAGATGATGATGCTTTGAAACTTAGGTTATTTCCTTGTTTCCTGAAAGATAAAGACAAATCGTGGCTGTATAGTTTGACTGCTGAGTCAATCAAACCATATGAACAACTTACATCTGCCTTTTTCAATAAGTTTTTCCCTAGGCACAAAACATCGTCTATTAGGACGCAAATCTGCACATTCTCACAGCAAGAGGGAGAATCTTTGTATAGGTATTTGGAAAGGTTCAATGATTTGTTAACACAATGTCTCACTATGGTTTAGAAAAGGTTAGGCTAGTTCAGATCCTTTATGAGGGTTTAGATTATTCCACAATAACCACGGTAGAAGCTTTGTGTACAGGTGGGTTTGAGAACCAAACTGTTGATGCGGCAATGGCATTTTTGAATGAAGCCGCCGAAAAGACCCAACAATGGGAAAATAGTAGGGAACCCCGGAAAACAATTTTTCTAAACAGAGGAAACGTTAATAGGGTAGAAGGAAGCTATGAATCAGATGCCAAGATTGCAGCAATAGCTAAAAGGTTAGAAGCTCTATAAATGGGTCGCACTAGTGGTAGATTGGAGCCTTTTTGGGAAGGCCAGAATAATGCAGAGCAAGCCAATGCTCTTTATAATAACACTAGATTCGATAATCGTCAGAAATTTGACCCATATTCAGAAACCTATAATCCTTGGTGGAGAAACCATCCGAACTTTTCATGGTCTAAGGACCAGAATCAAGGTCAGTTTAGTAACTCTAATGCTCCCCCAGATTTTAGTTATGCTAAGAATCCTTCAGGGCCAGCTCAATTTCAGAATCAGTCGGATAAGAAAATCCTAAGCCTAGAGGAGTCTATCGTGTTGTTAACTCAGCAAACTGCAAAACTTCAGCAATCAGTAGAACAAAGTCTACAAGTTAGTAACAAGATAGGACAAGAAAATAGTCAGGCTATTTCCGAGTTGAGAACCCAGATTAGTTTGATAAATGAGTCTCTGAGAGAAAAAGGTAGGTTTTCTAGTCAAACACAACCCAACCCTAGAGGAGTTCATGAAGTAAATATAAAACAATTGAATACTATTAGAACCCTTAGGAGTGGTATAATTGTAGGCAACGAGGTAACCATGCCCGATAGTGAACCTACTGTAGTTCACCCCTTAGGACCACCCATAGCTGAAGAGACCGATAAAGTTTCTGATGATGTAAATTCGGTCCCTGAGAGGTCTGATTTTCTACCTAGAGCCCCATTTCCACAGCTACTAGTACCAACAAAGAATGAATCCAACTTTAATGACATTATGGAGGTTTTTAAGAAAGTTACCATAAACCTTCCGTTACTAGAAGCAATTAGGCAACTTCCGGCTTATGCCAAGTTCCTAAAGGATATGTGTACGCGAAAGCGAAAGCTTAGTGTCCCTAAAAAATCCTTTTTAGCCTGTCATATAAGTTCGATCATTCAGAACACCACAACTCCTAAGTATAAAGACCCAGGTGCCCCTACCATTGCTTGCATGATAGGAAAACACAGGGTAGAAAAAGTTTTACTTGACTTAGGAGCTAGTGTGAACTTACTTCCGTACCATGTGTACTTACAACTAGGACTTGGTGAATTGAAACCCACCAAGATAACTGCAGTTAGCTGATAGGTTTGTTAAAATTCCTCGTGGTGTGATAGAAGATGTTCTTATTGAGGTCGACAAGTTTATTTATCCTGTGGATTTTGTAGTCCTAGATACACAACCTGTCCCTGACCCAGAGAATCAAATACCGGTGATTTTAGGTCGCCCATTTTTAGCCATGTCTAATGTCGTTATCAACTGTAGGACCAGACTTATGAACATATCCTTTGGTAATATGACCACTGAACTAAATGTCTTTAATGTTACTAGACAACCTTATGATGATTTAGAGGAAGTGAATATGAGTACTTTGGTTCAAGATCTAGTTCAGGATAATTGGGACGACACTTTGTTTGGTGATTCTATAGATGAATTTGATGAGACAATTATCCTAGGTGAGATAGATGACCAAACTTTAAAACTAGAAGAAGCTCTCGAATATTTTAAGGACTCTACAGACCCAGAAATTCAGTCACTAGTATTAGGTCTTTCTGTGAGTAATGATGACCCTAAGTTTGGGGGTAGAGAACTGGAAGAAGCTCTTGAGTATTTTAAAGACTCTGAGGATCCGGAAATTCAAGCAATAATTAGAGGTTTGTCTGAGAATACTGACTACCCTAATTTTGGGGGTAGTGATGGTCAAGTATCCTTATTAGAAGTCCCTAACTTGGGACTCGAGTCCAGTGTGCCTGAGGTATTACTTGAGTCTGTCCCGACTCCACAACCCGATCCTCCTGATACTGTCCAGGAATTGGGAACTCATAGTTCGGAAAAATATGTTTGTCAAGACACTCACATGAAGCCTAAGTGGGCGTCATAGATAAACCCAGTTGTCTTGCAAGAAAGTTTAGATCAGGTTGTGCTCCGTCTGTTAATTTTTCTAATCCTGTGCAGTTGTCTCATATTAGTGGCAGTGCTTTTTGGTTTTGATGACCCACAGTTATTTCGACTACTGATATATGATTTGAAAAGTAATTAGCAATTTTATGGTACTTGATGTTTGGCTGAAGACCTGAAACTTAGCACTTCTTGGGAGGTAACCCATGCTCATGCAACACGGTAATATCTTTCCTTAACTCTTTTGCTTCAAATGGTAACAGTTTCTCCTTGTTCATGCTTTTAATTTTATATTTAGAACATTGAGGACAATGTTAGATTTAAGTTTGGGGGTATGGAAGAAACTTTTTAGTTGCGTTATAAACTCCAGAGCCTAGAAATTTATGCCTATTAAGGATGGCACTAACCAATCTAAGTTGATGGAAGCATTCTGGTTTAAGAGTTGAGGGACCAATCTGATTAGATGGAAACATCTTAAAGAGTCTATTCATAAAAGCACAGAGCTCAGGTGTTAGAAATAACATTATAGTTTCGCCATATCTCGTTGAGTCCTTTTCATTTCTATTTTTATTTTATTTTCTTTTAAAAATATGTTTCTCTAAGTGATTAGGTGGGGCTCACGATTCAAGTTGTTACCAATGCTAGGGTGAAATAGAGTGATTGAGATACAAAAAAAATAATGAAGCAATTAGACCAATCAGAATAAATTTTAACACTTGGATAACAATATGTGTGTGTTCTCCCTGTCTCCGTCGCCTAAACAAGCATGGAATGCAGGATCCACGGGAATTACCATGTAATCTGCTGACAAGAAGCATGCGCTTGGATCCACAAGATCTAATCATGTCGTTAGTTCTAAAAAATTAAAAATTAAATAATAAATAATAAATAATAAATAATAAATGTGTGTTCAATAAATCGACCGCTGGTTCCCTTGTATATGCCAGACGAGTTGATCTAGAATTAGGATTATCGACCACTGGTTTCCTTGTATATGCCAGTTGTGTTGATATTAGTCAGACCGGTATCTCAGTCCATTAGGATAGGTTCATCTTGGTGGAGGCCTTCAGACAGATATGAGAAAACACCGTTCACCTAGTCAACATCAAAACCAGCTATGTTTTTCTATATCCATCTCTTAATCTTTCCATGTGATTTGTTGACTCCGGATATTGATGTCCATAGTGCAACTATCTTAGTAGAGCTCTGTCACTTATATATGAATTTTAGTATACTTGAGTGCAAACTCATATACAGCAATTAGAATTTCGCATCAGGGTACTTCCTCCCGTAATCAATAAGTATGCCAACCAAGGAGGTTCTTTAGTGCATTCTAAGGTTCTGCATAGATAGCTAGGGTCTGGAGTAAAGGTTTTGTGGGTACACCTCTGGTAAACCCTCCCGAGACTATAACTCGGCCACTAGGGCCACCTAGGGGTTTAAAGGCTTATTGCACATGCTAAGTGCAATCGACGATGCCTGCGACAGTGAGTTAGGATTTTATTTTGTAGTTTTGATTTGCTCGGGAATAGCAAATAATAAGTTTGGGGGTATATTATAGACGCATTTATGTGTCTATTTTCATCTCTTTTGTGTATATTGTTAGTACCCATTTCTGTACTAATTTTTGTATTTTATCCCTTTGTAGGTGATTTTGGAGGAATAGGCTTTTGCGGCAAAATTAGCTCGAAAAGTTGTTAAAGGTACCTGGGAGGACATTTTCTATTCGGACTCTCATTTTGGATAAGGGGTAACCCATTTCCAAGCAGCTGCTAAGCACAGACCGGGACTGGATAGGAGGAGGTCACATTTCTTCACATTTTCAAAAACAGAAAACTGGCGGGAAAATTTTATTTTCACAGACGGATTTAGGGTTGGATTGTTGATCGATTTTTATGGAGATTAAAGAGTTGAATTTGATTGGGTTTGCACCTATGGACCTAACATCCGAGGTAAGGGTGTTGGAATGGATCCAAAGTGGCTAGAACTCGAATTGGAGGCGAAAAAAAGGTTAAAAATATCACGGTTTATTTTGGGCAAGTTTCTTGGTTTATTTATGGAAACTCACGTGAAGAAGAGGAAGGAAACTCTTCTTAGAGATTTGATTCTATCACAGGAAGAGTGTGGACAGCTTGGATTAACTGAGGCAACGTGCAGCTGATGAGAAAAAAAGGAATTATCGTGACTTGTTTGGGAGGAAAAAATCAAAGATATTCTCTAATTTTCCTTACTCTATTATGTATAAAAGGGTTAGTACGAATCCTAGGAAGAGGAGGAAGACTTTAGGGGAAGTTTAGAACACCACAGAGCCGGAAAAATCAACTTGCAGGAAAACGCGTTCTGTTGCTGCTGCTGTTGCCGGAGAAGACGAAGAAGAACATATGACCCACATAGAACCGTCGCATACAAGTATCGTAGTTCAATTGCAGCAGCTGAGTATCGTTTATAAACAGTTTCCTGCAGTCACAGAAGACCTTTACCGATGATTCTGTCTACTGTTTTAGACCTTCAGCGACTACAGTGTAATCTTTTACTCTTTTAATCAACTTTTGAGCTATAAATATGTACTTTGAGCAAGTGATTAATATGAGGAGCTAAACCCCTTAGCCGAGGCGACGGAGGAAGCCATTGTTCCATGAAAAGTGGTATAATTCTATTTTTAATTATTTTTGCAATTTTTATATGATTATTTGCATAGAACTAATATCGGAAAATTGATTTTTATTGAGTAGTTGTGAATTGTTTTGATGGAACATGCTAGGTTTTTAAACTTATGATGTTTCATGCTTTATGGTTACAATTATTACTTCAAAAATCTATTAGAGGCAAAATATTAGAATCACTTTAAAAGAAAAAATTGCATGAATATTGATTAGAGTTTATCACTTAATTGGTTAATGGTAGAATCCAGAGTCTCGGTGTTTTCTTTATATTTTTGATACAACTTTATTTAATTGTTGAGTTTAATTTGAGTCTAAAAAATCCTTCACAAGTCTTAGAGTTTGAATCTTTTTACCACTACAACTACAAAACACATCAATGCTTGTCTCACCATTAGATCCTGAAATAATATCTTCTCTTGACAAAGGAAGAAGTATTTTTCAAAGATCCAAAAATTTTATTAATGAAAAGTTTTCTTCACCAACAGGGTATATCCTCCAAGCTGTTTTCTAGCGCCACAATGTAGTTGCACGAAATCCCACAACCATACCCTAGTGATAATCTATGATGTAATCTAAGAAACCATGATGAAATACTCAAGATCTTTTATTAAAACTTAGAACAAATACAAAGATGATAAGAGCAAACCCTAACCTGGGAAGCAAATAACTCTCTCTCTTAGATGTTTATCCTTAGCTCACCAAAAAGATCTCTCCCTCTATGAAGCCCTTTGGCTCCTTATATAGGAGTTTACATAGTGGAGGACAGCTAATAAAGCCCCTAATTTCGGATTTGGTGCGCGTCAATGTCTCTTGGACTTTGTTGTAGCCGCACGGATTCTTCACTGCCGCACGATTCTTCACACTTCTGTTGTGACTCGGTGACGTCATCTTGGACATATCGTACGTGTTCAGGTTTTCTTGCTACCAAAGGGACTATTTCGCATAACTAATGAGTGTGCGGTATTTTGCACCCACAACTCTTTTCACCTAAACGCTTCTATCAGACAAAGAAGAAATAACATTGTTGGTCTTTTTAATGAAAATTATGAATGGATTGAAGGAAGAGAACTAATAAGCTCTTTCCTTACCTCTCATTTCTCCAACCTGTTATCGACTTCCAACCCTGTCATCATTGAGGACATTGTCAAGCCCATCCCAACCACTATTACTGATACTGACAATGTCAAACTCATGCTTACCCAACCATTGAGGAGGTCAGAACTGCTTTTTTTGGCATGCCACCAAATGCCAGTCCTGGCCCGGATGGTTTTCCTTCCTGTTTTTTCCAATAAAAGTGGGATCTTATTCATATGGACATTATGAATACTGTCACAAACTTCTTCTATTCTAAAACAAATTAACAAAACCTTCATCTCTCTAATTCTTAAAGTTCAACATCCTTCTTTCCCTGGTGACTATAGACCCATCAGTCTTTGTAACATTGTTTACAAGATCATATCTCAAGTCATAGCAAACAGAATGAAAAGTTTTCTTCCATCCTTAATCTCTCCCTATCAATCTGCCTTCGTTAACCAACGTCATATTTCTGATAACATCCTGGTAGCCCATGAAATCATCCACTCTATGAGAAAAAAGAAAGGAAAGATTGGCTTCATGGGGATAAAGCTCGACATGGCCAAAGCTTTCGATAGAGTGGAATGGAATTTTATAATGGCTTTCCTAAGTAAAATGGGGTTCTGCAAAGACTGGTGCAACCTCATCCTACAATGCATTAGCACCAGTACCTCTGCTATCATGGTGAATGGTAGCCCTTGCTTCTTTTTCAAACCAACTAGGGGTCTAAGACAGGGAGATCCTTTATCTCCCTATCTCTTCATTTTGTGTATGGAGTCCTTCTCTAGGATGTTATCTAATGCTGAAAATCTAGGGAAAATATTTGGTTTTAAAATTTCCAAAAAGAGCCCTTCAATCAGTCATCTCCTCTTCGCAGATGACTGTCTAGTCTTCTCAAAAGTCACAATTAGACAGAGCAAGAACCTCCTAGAATTGTTGACAAATTATGGCAAAACTTCTGGCCAAATGATTAATTTTCACAAATATGGCATCTTTTTCTCTCATAAAGTCTCCGGCACTCTCACCAAAGATATTGTTAACATCCTCCATGTCAAGAAAATCTCTATAAATGACAAGTACCTAGGTGCCCCTCTATTTACTAATAAATGGAAGATAAAATCCTTAGAACATGTCTCTGAAAATATGGAAAATAGGCTTAAGGGTTGGGGAGGGAAAAATCTATCTCCAGCTGGTAGAAACTTGATGACTAAAATTATGCTTGAAACCATTCCAGTTTACACGTCCTCCTTCATTGTTCCTAAGGAAATAACTAAGAGAGCAATTGGTATTATGAGAGACTATTGGTGGGGTAAAGATAGAAAGAAGAAAGGATTCTATATAAAAGCCTGGGACAACCTGACTAAAGATAAAGAAAATGGTGGTAATGGTATGAAAAATATGAGAAAGTGGAATTTAGCGTTAATAGCCAAGAATGGGTGGAGACTTTTTCACCAACCAAGCTTCTTATATGCCAAGTCTATGAAATCCAGATATTACCCCAATTCTAATCCTTTTCACTCCACCTGTGCTGTGGGTGCCTCTTGGGATGGAAAGGTGTCCACAAGGGGGTCAAACTTATCCAAAAGCACTGCATTTGGGAAGTTGGGGATGGTAGATCCATCAACATCTGGAAAGATCTCTAGATGCCAGGCCAACTGGAGCCTTTGGAACCGCTTCATAGTCCTAGGTACAATATCCCTAACTTGGTCTGTGACTTGATTGAAAATAACCAATGGAACATTCCCCTACTCTTAGATAACCTTCCTGATTCTGATTTGCTAGTTGTGCTGACTATTAATATCTCTCCTGCGAAATCCGATACTCTCGGATGGATGCATAATCCACAAGGAATTTTCACTGTTAAGGATATGTATAACATCCTTGTCAATAAAAAAAGCCAGGCTATAGACAGAACTGCTGTGAATTTATGGAAAATGAACACCATCCCTAGGATTCAGTTTTTTGCCTGGAAATTAAAATCTAATATGCTCCCTTTGAATGCTTACCTATCTTCTTTTATGAATCACATTGATCCTCTCTGCAAGTTTTATAAGAGCCACCCTTAAACCAGTAAACATTTGTTTATGGAATGTGACTACACCAAAGCAGTTTGGACTAGATGCAACATTAATCTGGACATAACTACCATTAACAGCAACACAACAACTGAATGGTGTGAGAATTGGGCTAGTTGGGCAGAAGTTTGCGCTACAATAAGTTGGTTTATCTGGAAGACGAGATGTGAAGAAAATTTTCAAGGCAGACATCCTAATCCAGTGTACATGGGAAATCAGATCATTGAACATCTGAATTATTATGCTTCTAACAAACAGGGAACTAATATCCAAAGACCTTTGCAGAGGCCAATGCAAGAAGTTGAAAATGATTACATGACTTTTTACTATCTTGCTACTTATGATACCATCACTGAACTCACATGAAATGGATTATGCATACAAACTCCAACAGGTACCACTATTGGAAGAAGAAGTTTCTCCATTAGAGCTCATTCCAGAGACGAAGGGGACGGCATAGCAGCTTTGGAAACACTGAAGTGGGCAGGTCTTTTGAAGTGCTGGAAAATAAATATTGCAAGCAGTAACAGAAGGCTCACTAGGACAATGCAAGGAAAAGAAAGATCAACCTGCTGGCAGGCAAACAGCACGATTGACGAAATCCTACACTTAAAAACTAGTTTTAGTAGTTTGGTTTGTAGGGACTTCAAGTCCAAAAACTTTAAGGATATCTATAACCTGGCAAAAAAGGGCTACTCTCAGCTCAGCCCAAGCTTTTTGCTAGACAGTAACCAGCTGGTTAACTTTATGTAATCGCTTTTCTTTCTTAAATAAATAATTAAAAAAAAAAAAAAGGGATGAGTTTGAAAAAAAAAAAAAAAAACCAATCTAGGAGTTGCTGTAGGAGTGGACGACACCACCGTCGTTGTCCCAGCCAACCAATGTTCTTTGTGAATCCGAGTGACCACCTTAAAAGTGTCCACAAATTATCCGATCTCCAATACGGATGTTGGGGATGTGAGATATGATTTTCCAGTCAAAACTAGTACAGTTCTCTTCCAGACTTCCACATGCACGAACACTTAATGTACGGAGGCTCCGCATGGCTTGTATGTCTCTTGGCATGTCCGACCAAAAACACATAAAGATGTTTAAATCTTGGAGTACCTTAAGTTCTCCTAGTGCCGGCGGTCTGATTAAGCGTGAATCATCCCAGGACAAAGACAAAAGAGTATCAGAGAGATGGTCCGGCAGTGAGTATAAATAGAAGCAAGACCTAATCTTCAGATCTGTCAGGCATGGCATAACACACATTGACCCTGTATATCCGGGATACCACTGGCTCAAATTCGGCATGTCCAACAAATGGAGTTGGTACAACATGGGAAACACTGGCGCCGGTGTAGCCACAACATCAGTGCCATAAAATTCAGACCCAAGGTGCGCCACATTTTCCAAATCCCTGAGCGTAAGGGTTTCAAGAGAAGGCAGTTTTCCTAGAGCAGGCAACGTCTTCACTTTCAGACCTCTAATGTGTATATGACGAACACAGGGCATAACCATGTCGTTAACTGCACCAGCCTTGTTTTCTTCTTTATTCCTTCTGAATCCCCACCGCTCCAATTCTACCTCCATGTAAAGGGATAGCAACTTCGGAAATGATACTCCATTAATTCCATAAAACTCTTCTCCGATTTGTTTCAAACTATTCATATGTGTTATAAAGAGGATTTCAAGAGACTGCAGTTTCCCCAAAGCTGGCAACATCTTCAACATGCCACAATCCGAAATGTATATTTGACGAAGACATGGCATAATGGTGAGATGATCGCTACATTCTTTTTCACTTAAAACCCACTCTTCCAAGCTGTCTAATCCTGAGATGTCTAGGTTTTCCAACTTCGGGAAGGCCACTCTGTTATCATGATTGCTGCCACCGGCTCCATAAAATTCAGATCCAATGCGTCTCAAATTTTTCAGACGCCTGATTTCTAGCTGTTTGAGCAACGGCAATTTACCCAAAGCTGGTAATGTTGTCAAGCCGCAATCACCAAGCTTTAAATCATGAAGACATGGCATAACATCAGTTCCTAGTGTTGCAAAGGCGTCCCACTCCACCAAGATACGTGCTCCTTTAATCTGAAGTTTTTCCAGCTTGGGGAATGCCACTCTGACTGAATGGCCTCCAACATCACCATAAAACTCATGACCAAGGTGTTCCAACTTGTCCAATCCATCAATGATTAAATGGTGTAGTGATGCTAGTTTACCCAGAGCAGGTAACACTTTTAAGCCGCAGTTTCTAAGATCCAATTCACAAAGGCATGGCATAATGTCAAACCCTTCTGGACCAGCTCCTACTGCTGCGAAGGGGTCCCACTTCTCCAACATATGCGCTCCTTCTATCCGAAGCCTTTCCAGCATGGGAAATACCACTCTGACAGAATGACCTCCAACATCACCATGAACTTCATGATCGATGTGTTTTAAACTGTGCAATCCATCAATATTTAAATATTGGAGCAATGGTAGTTTCCCAAAAGCAGGTAAAACTATTAAACTGTTGCAACCGCAAAGCTCCAATTCACGAAGGCATGGCATTCCCAGTGTTGCAGATGAGTCCCACTTTTCCAAACTTCGCGCTCCTTCAATTCGAAGTTTTTTCAACTTTGGAAACGGCAAACCGCCAGCATAACCACCACCATCGCCATAAAACTCAGCCCCGATGTGCTTCACATTATGCAGACTGGAAATGTTGAGATGCTCAAGCAACGGTAGTTTCCCAAAAGCGGGTAGTGCTTCCAGCTTTATACAATCATCAAGCTCAATTTTTTGAACTAATGGCATACTTCGTAGTATTCTGAAGTCATCCCAATGTTCCAAGCCACTTGCTTTCGAAATTCGAAGTGTTTTCAGCCGTGGAAATGCCACCCGGTTGCCATGACCGCTACCATCAACACCATAAAATTCAGGCCCGATGTGTTTCAGTTGGTGCATATCAAGTATACTGAGATGTTCAAGTGATGGTAATTTCCCCAATGCAGGTAACTCCACGCAATTACAGTGATCTAATTTCAATTTACGGAGGTTAGGCAACATTTCAACACTAGCAATCCAGTTCGAGAACTTGGAACCTCTGTAATTCATTATCGTCAACTTCCTTAACAATGAAGGAGGCTTAAGGGAAGCAAGAACATGATTCACCGTCTCTACTTCGGCTATCTCAAAGTGTTCATCTGGAAATTGCACTTCCGCATTTTCCCACTCACTCTGCTTGGCGTAGTTGATCACAGCAAAGTTCAAAAGTAAGCTCTGGAGGGTTTTTTTATTGTTTAACCTCGCCTCGTCAGCATCTTCTGAACTCATTACTCCATCCAAGCCAAGAATACTTAGGTGACCTTCCAATTGGTCGAGATCTTTGAGTAGTTTAAGGTTGCTACCGCCGGAAATTCGAACATCAAATTCTGTTAGAGAACGGAGAGATATCAGGTTTCTAATTCCTTGCGGCAAGCACTCTAGTGAACCAGTATACTCAAGCCGGAGACACCTCAAGTTAATCATTCTGCCCAACTCTTCAGGAAGCTTACGGAGACTAGAACAATGAGAAACATCCAAAGTCTGTAAGTTATACAGACTACACAATGAATCCGGCAATCCCGTCAAATAGGAATTATAACGCAAACGGAGATACCTTAGGTGTATTAATTTTCCTATCTCAGTAGGAAGGCATTCCAAGTCGCTTCCTTGTATAATCAACACCCTGAGATATCTTAGATGATGGAGGAAGTCGGGAAGAATAGTTTTCAGTTGGAGTGGTTTACTCAGTAGAAGGAGAGTTCTCAGATTTTTCTCTCCATTTGAAATAGAAAGAAGGGAGCTGTCTGGGTTGAATGAATTTTCAGAAAACAAAGTCAAATGTCGGGGATTTTGTGATGGTGGGTCGCTGCTAGTATCTGCCAGAGTGAGGTATTCTCCTTTTGTGAGGAATTGTGCAAAATCATGCACTAGATCATGCATATCGCAGTGCGTTATAATACCATCCCAGCCTTTGACGAAATTCTGGAAGAATGACCGAGCGGCTAAATTATTGAAATACTTATTGCCGACTGCCTTTCCTCCTGATCCCGTAGACAGAATAAGACCCTGTGCCATCCACAAGCTGATTAACTCATCCTTATGAATTTGGTAACCTTTAGGAAAGATCGCGCAATAAGCAAAACACGCTCTTTCGGGTGGTGGTAAATCGTAGTAGCTCAACATGAGAGCAGGCTTTAAAATACCATTTTCAGCGTTTTCTAGTTCCCAAATGAATTCGTTATCCATGACCGTCTTCCACTCTTCGATCTCATCTTTTTGGCGCAGTAGATTTCCCAAAACTATCGCAGAGAGGGGTATACCTTTACACTTCTTTGCTATACTGGTACCAGTTTCTTTCCACTGATCGATTTCTTTTTTATTCGCATTCTTTCCCTGAAGGTGAAAAGCTAGGTGACTAAAAAGTTCCCAGCAGTTTTCCTCAGATAATATTCCCAAGGGGTAGCTGTAATTTGATTCAATCGCATCAGCAACGCTTTGATTTCGAGTGGTTACCAAAATTTGACTTCCGGGTGCAGCTTCTTTGAAGGCAAGTCTGAAAGGCTTCCACTTTTCTTTGTCGTCCATCCACATATCATCAAGAACAAGTAAAAATCTCTTCTTCTCAACAGAATCACGCAAAAGCTGGTGCAATTCATCATTCCATTCAGATAAATATGCTGGGACATCAACACCGGCCCGGCGGATGATCTCCTTGGCAATCCTAGTCTCATCAAAATCAGACACTGACACCCATATGACCTTGTCGAAATATGTCTTCATGCGAGCTTCTTTGAATACTAGTTGAGCGAGAGTAGTCTTTCCCAATCCTCCCATCCCAATTATAGATACGATAAAAGGGCTGGTTGGAGTATTAGTGTTATTGTCTCCCAGCAGCTTGCTTAATATGATATTTTGATCATCAGCACGACCAAAAATTTCAGATACATCAATGATAGAGGTAGTTGGTAGTCGCTCGCCAGCAGGACGAGCATTAGCAGCAGGAAGATTGCTGATCAACGACAGGGCATCCTTCTCGCGAACAATAGCATCCAATTTTTGTCTCAGCTCTTTGATTTTCAAACCAGTTTGATGGCGCAGAGAAACTTTACAAAAACAAGAACAAAAGTAGGAATATACCATCTTCTTTTTTTTGCTGCTAGCACCATTGGTATCATTACCACCAATTTGAGATATTAGAGTTGCAGTAATCCACTGGTCTATTATGTCGTCCATCTCATAGGCTACATCTCTGAATCTTTGTAACCAAAAATTCACATTTGTATCGGTAATCTTCTTAATCTCTGCATCATAGAGCAGAGCTTGGATGGCCTGAAAGGATTTGGTGAGCTTTTCCACCTCGTCTTTAGCACCCATCACTAACTGGAAATGTTCTTCCAGCTTGTTTAGGGAGACAGAGGCAAGACGCTCAAGAACTACCGAAGCAATTGCTTCTGCAGCCATACTAATTAATAACTCGGGAATTCTCAATGAATTGATTCTTAGTTGGAGAGATGAAGAAGAAGAAGGAAAGAGTAGTAGGAGTATGTTTGTTGTGTGAGTCCAGGAAACCTCTTCATTTGGTCTATTAATACTAAAATGAAATGATTAATAATGACTTGAACCTACAACTAATCTGGGCAGGATCTTAGACTGCCCAGATAGTATAGGACTAATAATCTCAACACGCCTCCTCACGTGTAACCTAATTGGGTCTAACACGTGGACAATAAAATTGGATGACGCAGAGTAAAGGTGCGATCAAATGACTCGACACAAATAGCCTGCTCTGATACCATGTTAAAGTCTACGGGCATCTAACTCAAAACCAATTGACATTAAGTGAAGAGGCTCTAAGAATTATAAACCGCAGGATCTTAGACTACCCAGATAATATGAGACTAATAATCTCAACACCTAATACGTACTATTTTTCCTAGTAAATAAATTAATAAACGGTACATTATTGAAGCACTATGAGCTATCTTTTTCTTCAATTGTTAGTTAGACCGTCCAAGTGAAACCATTGGATCATGTTATAAATAACCCTAAAAGCTATTATCACCTACCTAACTTCCTTGTCTTAAGAATCAGATTCCTGAGACAAAAATGGCCGTCTTACTATGACACTATATTCATTGTATGGATGTCATGTTGCCAAAAGACGGTATGAAGTAGTGTTCGGGATTTACTGTTTTCTTTGTAAACTGGAGAGCATGTAGAATCGAGCAAGAGAGAGGAGAGCACAAATACGGAAGTAAAAAACGACTATATTGATAATCAATTTTGGTGTACAATTCTCATGGTTCAACAACCTACTTATAGTTTCAAAAACTTGACAATCACTCAAAGTAAACTTTCCTAACAAAGATCAAACTCTAAACAAAGATATTTTCCTAACATAAACCAAACTCTAAAATAGAACTCTTCTAGAACCAAACAACTTGTTTCTCAAGATTACTTCACGTCCAAGCTAAACACGCCGTGTCAACTTCAACTAGTTGCTTCCAGAATACGGCAGCAACTTCGACTAGTTGCTTCCATTAATAACTTCAACTAATATCTTGGTTTAACTTCCAACATCCTCCCTTAAACCAAGATATTCTTAACAAACTTTGGTCTTTTTCACTACTGCCATGATCCATCTTACTTGATTTTCTATTAATTCTCGGTACCATTTCAGTCTCTAACATCTTTGCTCTTCGTCACTATGTCCATGATCCATCTTACCTGATTTTCTGTTATTTCCCGGCATCATTGGCATCCTTTCTTCACAACTCATGGGATTTGTAACACCCAGTGTTTTTAGCATGGCGCATGCTAAAAGATACGCCATGGTCTGAGATGAAGCTTCATCCAAAGCTTCAGTTGGTTGGTAAGAGGTAGATTGGCTTAGGGCTAATACCGCGCCAAAATGGCGCATTATGTTGGGCATTTGGCCAAGAGCCAATTCTCGCATCAAATGATGCATTAGGCCAGCTGAGTAGATGGCTTTGAGCGTAGCAGCGCAATCGTTGCGCATTATGTGGACAATTGGCTCAGAGCCAATATTGCACAATCATTGTGCATCAAGCCAGAGAGGGCTGGCCGAATGAGTGTTGCGCAATCATTACACGCAATCATTGTGCGCATACGCAATCATTGTGCAAATACGCAATCATTACACGCAATCATTGTGCGCATACACAATTATTACACGCAATCATTGTGCAAATACGCAATCATTACACGCAATCATTGCGCACATACGCAATCATTGCGAATGAATAGTGAAGCAAGCATGTCAATTTGCTCCCCTTTCCCAGTTGTAGAAATTTCAAGTTAACATATATAGGGAGGGGTAGTTAGTTGAAGGTGCATATGCGGACTATGCACCAAGTAAGCTTCATAGCTTAGCCAGAAGAGGATAAATGTTGTGTATGCCTCATTTATAGTTGCGTAGCATTGCCAATGGGGCATATGATGCGAAGGCATCACTATGCCATGTTGCGGACCCGATGATGCATAATCATTGTGCATCTTGACAGAACGGCCTATACGGACCATGCCATTACCATTATTGCTAGTCCACGGCCTCGCAAACGAGTTGGTTTAAGTTTTATGTCCCTTCGAGGATGAACTACGGTTTGTGCTTGATCCCTTTAGAGTAGGGAAGGGTACGTAGGAAGCCGCAATGAGTTGCAGCATTGCCGGTCCAGCACGTTGGCCCCTCATATCATCTGGCACGATAGCTCGATGCAAGAGATGATTGCGGCCAAGCTTGATGAGGCTTAGTTGCATGCCAGAAAGTGGATGTTCACACTTCCTATCAAGCTACGTAGAGCTAATATATGTAACCAATATATGTTACCAGAAGAAAGTAACGTGAGTCTGTAATGGTTTGATACTATCTGATTTTTGTTGGGTGACACAGGAGAAGACAACAGCTACCAAAGCATCCAATGCAAATACACACTTGTGCAATTGATAGCCTCACCACCTTGCTGCAGCAAAACACATAATACCAAAGTTATTTATTCACCCCAAATGCACAGATAATATCAATTTTGCAATCTTATCCAGTGAGAAATATGTTTGGCACTTTACCTTCAATTCATTATCCTTCAATTACATAATACAAGGACACTCCATCAAGATTCCCAACAAAAAAATTCTGTAACATCAAGTTGAAATAAAAAACCCAATTAAAATCAAAAAAACTTAAATAAAGAAATTATAAGGACCCATTACTCTAAAATCGTATATAAGCTAAACCCACTAATCAAAATCCTAAAAGTACAATCAATTTGTAGGACTTCTTTAAGGCATTTCATCAAATAGTTTTTAAGCATTGTACATTATTATTAGGTATTTTAGTAATCATGATTAGTGTATGATAATACATGTAAGATAACTACACTAATCATCTCTATAATCATATGGTAATCCCTGTACAACACACTACACATGATCATCTCTATAACTATTGAAGGTTTTAGTTTGGATAAGAAGCAAAATAGAGACAAGAACTTATGATAATTTGAATGATGAAACCTTTAACAATGAATTAGAAGTTTGAAAATAAAGAACCAGACAATAATTCTGTTGGTTTGAAATTTGGAATGAAAAAGGAAGCTAGTTTATTTAGAGTCTGAAACTTGTCTTGTCTAGCCCGGAAGAAATTTGATTTTGATTTGTCGGGTGCAACTCTTTTGAAGTAATGGACCGGGTCGGGTGTTCCATATCGGGTCGACGGTCCGCACCCGTAACATGTCGCCTTCTTCACAGAGAGTCCTTTACAGAACTCTGTTTTTCTTCATTAAATTTTGATTTGGATAGCGGCTAATGTGGTCGAATTTAAGCAACAACTAAATGTTGAATCACTGAAATGGGTTCGTCGAATTTGATTTGCATTAATTTGAAGTCAATTAATCTTTTATTGGTTCGTTGAATTAGATTTTGAGAATTGAGTTTTTTTTTTTTGTTGAAAAGGTACTGGAATTGATCGATTCCGGCCGAATCAATCGAGTTTTTGATGATATTTGAACATATAATTTGTTTGTTTAATAATAGTTAATGTTAACTTCGAATCAATTTGGTTAATTATTTAAAGATGAACTTAAATTTCATGAAATTTGAGAAAGTGGGAAACTGATTTTGAGTTTTTTTGTACAGTTTCTATTACTGACAAATTACACTGAAGTGACCATATAGAGGTCTCCCTTCGGTCGACCAATTAAGCAGCACACATAGAAGAGAAAAAAAGAAAAGGGGATAAACTGATTTTTTTAGAGTTCCTTTATCGAATACATAAATATATAAGGGGTGCTCGAAAAATAAACCAAGTATCTTAGGGCTCCTTTAGTGAATACATAATTTTTTAAGATGTGCACAAAATAGTTTGACACGTCATCATATAACTAGTCAACGCGGGTCAGCATTTGTTCAAGGTACCAAGCCCTAACGTTGGACAAATGTTAGACCAAAGCCTAGTCCTGGGCAAAACCTAATTACCAAAGTCCAATTATCCCAAAATAAAATAAAGAAAGATGGAGATTAAAACAGAATAACAGCTATATACGCAAAACCCACTAACCTGGAAAATGAATCCATGGATCATAAAGAAGATCGAAAATGAATCCATGGATCATAAAGAAGATCGGCGCTGGAGAAAACCTTTGAACGATGAAGAAAATTTACAGAGAGGAAAAAAAGAAAAGAGAAATCTCTCACCATCCCACAGTTATTAAGTCAAGAAAACCATCAAAAAGAGGTTGGCGGTCAAAGAGGAAGACGTGTCAGTTGAAAATATTAACAGTCAACATGTGTAGACGGTCACGTGGAAAGCCCGAAATAATATCGGTAGATTTGAAGAATATGAAAAGACAGGGTTGATGCGATAGATTAAAACTTCTTTTATCGCCCTTTCTTTCGAAAGAACAATACGAGAAGAGGCAAAATGTGGACACAAAATACCCTACTGACGAACGCGATGACATCACCAAGTCACACCAAGCATGTGAAGGCCAACGCGATATTTAGAAGAGCCAGAGCGATAATTAGAAGGCAGGGCGATCTTATCGCCCTCCCAGATCCGAAATAAAGGGCTTTATTAGCTGTACTCCACTATGTAACCTTTATAAAAGGGACAAGAAGCCATTGTAAAATAGAGAGACCTTTTTTAAGAGTTTATGTGAGAAACTTAGGAGAGAGAAAATTGTTTTGTTCTCCAAGTTAGGGTTTTCCCATATCCCATTTGTATTTGTTCATACTTTCAATAAAAAGGACTTAGAGATTTCCTTATCATGTCTTAGAAAATTTGATAGTTTCACTTGGGTGTAGGTTGTAGGATTTCCTGCAACTACATGCACGCCAGCGGTCAGTGCAATATTCTCAAATTAATATTAAAAAAGAGGACCTGAGTTAAGTGGTAAAGTCATTGGGTGATGATACCAGTGACCTGTGTTCGAAACTCGCCAGCACCAAATTCTTTACCGATAAAAAAAGAGAGGAAATAAAATAAAATTAATGCCTGATAAATAAATTAACAGTACAATGAGCGCTAGTTGCTGATGATATCTACTCGAATGGGCCAATGATTTATTTCTATTTTTCTTCAAGTGTTAGTTTTATACTTAACAATACGTAAATGCTATTCACCTCCCTATTCTTCACATTCCTACTCTGCTCCCTCCAATCTAAACCGCACATTTAGGATTTGAATCATATTCAGGAACAAATAGGGTTCACATTTCACGGATATGGGGTTTAGATTAGAGGGAGCAGAGTAGGGAGGTGGTTGATAGGGAGCTGAATTGCACCACCGTTAAAAATAACCCTGAAAGTTTAATATCTCCTACTAATATCCATGTCTCGGACCGAGTCTAACCAAAAAAGAAAGAAAAAAAAGACAGAAAACGCTAAATGGCTCATCTTGACAGCAGTATGACACGTCAGTAGAAGATGAAAGATAAACCACCAAATATATAGCGCTCCAGTTTTAGCCGTCGGATCTCCAATGGTGGGCCAAGACTCTCTTAATCAACGGGTATAAATTCACGGCGCGAACCGAAATTACTATGCATCTATGATTCACAACTTTCTTCCCAGTTGGTATCAGGACGCTGTGAGAACCTTACCCTATCAAATTTCTTTTGGAGAGCCAAGAGATCGGTCTTAGGCAGTGTTCTGAAACCCGGACCAGACTGGCCGGTCGGACCGCAAAAACAGCGAACCAGTCACTTTTCCGGTTCGATTCAACACTCACCCATTAATTTAATAAAAGATCACTTTATTTTTTAAAAACCGTCTGACCCGCCCGGTTCGACCACCAACCCATCGATCCAATGATGTTCTCATTGGTTAGACCCAGTATTATTATAATCAAAATCTAGAATCCAAGTAAAAAAAAAATTTGATATTTTCTTCTAAATCTTTTAACATTCAGACATATCATTAGACGAGGATTTAATTTGGACAGAAGATTACATATCCATACGAATTTAAGATTACTGATCAAGAAAAGAGTAAGCTCAATCTTCAAAAAAAAAAAAAAACTGAATTTCCACCTTTGTTTGATACAAAAAATAATAATTGAACTTAACAAGAAGTTATTTATAAACTGGATTAAAAAAAATATAAGAACGGATTTACATCCACATTGATGATGGTATAATTTGTGATGATTGAGGGTTTGCATGTTCTGATGATTAGTGAAGATAGAGGATAAAATATCAAAATAAAATTAGTAGAAAATACCATTTAGTCCTACTAATGATGTGATAATATTTTAATAGCGACAGAAATACAATTTTTTCTTATTTTCTTTCTCTTAATAAAAATAAATAAATAAAACTTAAAAATGAAATATCTTTTGAACCATATGTCTAAAAATGATAAATTTTATATATTCGGAAAGCCCTCGACGAAAGCTTTCCAACGAGTACCATTGTTGATATGTTTCAGAGCTTTTAATTTTTACGTTATCCTTAAGCTAAAAATAACTATAAAATGAACTACATGCGAGTTCATTCTACAAAATGAACTGGTATAATGAACTACTATTACGGGTTCATTTACCATATGAAATACCATTAGGAGTTCATTCTACAATATGAACACCTATCACGAGTTCATTCTACAATATGGACTATCATTTACGAGTTCATTTTATAATATGAACTACCATAATGAACACCTACTACGAGTTCATTGTACAATATGAACTACGTACCATACTTGATTATCATTACGAGTTCATTTTACAATATGAATTATTAATCCTACAATATGAACAACCATTATGAGTTCATTCGACAATAAGAACATCTATCACGAGTTCATTCTACAATGTGAACTATAATAATGAACTACTATTGTGACTTCATTCTTAATAATGAAGTACTTTTATGAGTTCATTCTACAAAAACAAATTGCTAACATATACGAGATCATTCTACGAAATGAACTGCTAGAAGTAGAATGAACTACCATGTTCTAAAATAGTGTTCATTCTTGGATATGAACTACTATTATACTGAAAAAATTAAAATTTCGAAACATAATATAATGGGTACTCATTGTGTAGATCTCGACGAGACCTTTCCGAATATATGAAATTTATTAATTTTTGACTTATATTTTGAGAGATATTTTATTTTTAAGTTTTTTATTTATTAATGTTAAGAAAATAGAGAAAATAAAAAGAGATGCAGTGAAGAAAACAAAAAATAAAAGAGAGACAAAACAGTATTTTAGATAATTTAATATTTTTAAATAAATAAGGATCAAATAGAACTCCCATTTTGTTGGTGGACCAAATTAATTTGGGATCACATAAAATAGGACCAAACGATTATTTTGTGTAATAAACAATTATTTTATGGTATTTTATGCGTTCTTATGTAGTAAGGTAGGAAGAGAAAGAGAAAGTGGGGTGGGGTGGGGTGGTGGGGGCAGAGAAAGGAGAACTGCGTAAGTGAAAATGAGGAGGCACTACTAGGTTTTTATTTTTTTACGGCAAGTATTAGTATAGCATTCGTTTACATAGGCCCATTACTGTTCTCATGAGTAGTCATAACTCATTAATCAAGACATTGAATATTTATAAGCTAAACTATATGTGACCCAGTGAACCCGGGTTGAACCACTGGGTGAACTAATAACCCTTGACCCAGTAATTTTTTTGGGTCGATATCGGGGCCGGTTTTCAGAAATTTAAATGGGTAAGGTTCTCTCAACCTCCCATGTTGTGCAACTTTAAGTGGGGTAGTTTTCGATGCATAATCATTTCTTAAATGTCTTTTTCGGAATAGTTGAAAATATTGGTAAAAAAGGGTCAACGGTTTCCGTTCTAATCGAAGTTCCTCTCGCTACCTATTTCTTCAGAATTCAAACCGGTAAAATAAATCGGTTCTTAACGGTTTCGACCCAAAATTGGTTAGATCCGTAGAAAAACTGTTAAAAAGTTTCGATACCCAAGGATCCGGAACCAGAATAACCAAAACCATAACCCATGAATTATGAATGAAGGGCATGTTAAAAAGTTTATGCGTGCTGAACATGCATTGTTTCTGGTATATCTGTTTCTGGTGATTTTGTAGAAATGAAACTTGTTGAATAAATGAAACTCAAAACAGGATGCTGAATGGTTGACGTTACTTGTATACATCAAATGAAACTTGTTGCAGCTACCGGATGGCGATAGCTACAACAACTATCATTTGATGTAGACGACGTCTTTTGAGTTTCTTGTTGGTACGTACGAGCATCATTGCAGCTGGTCTAATTAGAGGTAGGCCCTATTAGTCAAGATGAAACTGGGTTATGGAAAAAATTTCTTAATTTTTAGCAAATCGATTAACAACTGCTTATTAAACACAATTTTTTCTCTTTCGTAAAATCTTGCCATAAACCAGTATCATCTTGACTAGTAAGGCATTCGTCTAGACGCAAACTTGAAACAATCGAATTCTTTTAGAGGTTGAAAAAAATATTTGATAGAGAGAACTTGGTGGTATGACAAAATGTTAGCACAAGGTGGTTCCTTTTTATAATAACGAATTCCAACGTAATTAGTATGATATAACCACTACCCACAACCCACCGTATGAGCTAGCTACTTACTTATCAGGTTCTGCGTAAGTTAGAATTTGTTATAATAAAAAGGGACAACCTTGTGCTGACAATTTGTCATAAACCAAACGAGTCATGATGTGACGAGGTTATCCTCGTGATAGCTTCTATAAGGGCTCACCTTATAAATCTTGGATTTAACATCATAGATAAGTACACATCTCGAGAACAGTAGATAATGAATATATTATTTTGTTATTTTTATTGTTTTTTACGTATAAATTTTTAATTTAATTTGTTCCTTAACCCCTTCAACAAATCAAAACTTTAATTCTCAGATGGTGAGAAGAAGTTTTTATATTTTTCGTTTCCTTGCTTCTTAAAAACCTACTAGTTATGGGTTATTTTTGTTTGAAATATGAAAAAAGATTTTATCAAGTTTGATGACTTTAAAGCGATTAATTATATGGAAATAAACAAATAACGACCATACATTGTGTCTGCTTACTCTTCAAATATGAAACATCCATGCTTGTCCTTTTGGTTTTCTACATACTAGGAGTTTGTAAACTCGGATTATCAATTACGTGATATACAGTTAGATGGTTTCGGACATCTCGCGACAACAAAAATTTCTTTTAAAAAATGATAATTCTTAAATTGTGTTGAGGTAGAGTTAGAGCTGCACAAGACCCGCTCAACTTACCCGAACCTGCCCGTACACGTTAAATTCGTGGGTTTTTAATCCTAACCCGCCCGTTGTGGATGCGGGGTTTGTTATGAAAATAAAAACCCACTGTTTGTGGGTGCGAGGTTGGTATTAGCTAAAACCCGCACAAAAAAACCCGCTAAATATACATCATTGATTAAACTAATCCTAGCTGTCCGTTATTAAAACCCTAGTAATACCCGTAGATTGTAGATAAGATAAATTCTCTATAACAGTAATTCAACTACTTAAATTAGTCAATAAAATAAAATAAAATCCCATCCAATTTAAGAGAAAATAATGTGGATAAGCCTTTTTTTTATTCTTTTCTTTTTTGATGCTAGACAGGCTAGCGCATTTAATGTCTATTTAGAGACATGCACGAGATCACACATCACGGTATCATATACACCGGAGTGGAGAAGCAATAAGCCAGTGATAAATTCGAATAAAAAAATTGGTAGTCTGAATAAAAACTGAAATAGGACAAAACAAAACTAATAGAAAGTGCGTAATTTTCTTCCCGTATAGTCAACCATCCCGCAGCTAGCTTGTTAACGAGAAGGGGCATCAGCTCATCAGAAGCGGGTTTTAGCGGGTATAAACCTAAACCCGACTGACCTGTAGCGGGTGGGTAAAAAAACCCGTCCGGTGCTTATGGGTGCGGGATTGGTTATGAAAATTAAAACCCGCTATTTAGGGTGCGGGGTTGGTAGTAGCTAAAACCCGACCCGTCCGACCCACGTGCAGCTCTAGGTAGAGTACTGATTTTGATTGGATTGTTTTCAATGTATACTGGTCCAAACTAATTCAAGACTGACTTAACTCCAACAATCATGTTTTAGTTGGATTGTTTTCAATGTATATAATAGTTAAAAACAATCCAATCATCTTATTGCAGTGATATTTATTTTTGGTACTTCATATACCCGTTGATAGGAACGGAACTTTGTTGATCTCGCTCATAAACAGTCGCTTTGATTTTAGGTTAGTTTTTAATTGGCATTGTTTTAACTAAGAAAATTATTTTGAGGGACTAAGTATCAAATCAAAATAAATGCAGGGATATAAAATCTAAGAAAATATAATTATTATCTCGGGATCTGTACATATCTAAGATGTTAAATCCAAGGGCTATAAGGTGAGCCTTTACAGAAGCTGTCACGAGGGTGACCTCGTCACACAGCACAACTCTAAACCAAAATCCTCGATGAGGGAGCTCAACTTCTGGAGAAACTATCCACTTGTATATTATGTCGTCCATCTCATCGGCTAAATCTCTGAATCTTTGCAGCCAATATTTCACATTTGTATCTGTGATCTTCTCTGTCTCTGCATCACAGAGCACAGCTTGGGTGGTTTTACAGGAAACAGTGAGCTTCTCCACCTCGCCTTCAGCACCCATCACTAACTGAAAATGTTCTGCCAGCTTATTGAGATTGACAGAGGCAAGACGCTCAATAACTACCAAAGCAATAATTTCTTCTGCAGCCATATTAACAACTAAGAACTGTAATGATTCTCAATAAAATGATTCTTTAAGTTAAATATGAAGGAGTAGGATTATGCCTGCTAAAATGAAGAGCACGATAAATATTTTTATTCAAAAAATAAGTGAGGGCAACAACAATACTTGTAAAAGATCTCTGAGCTTTGCTCAACGAAATAAGATTAAAAGATACATCTATATGGACAAGGTCCTCGACTCCTGTCTTATTTTTACTACACAATATTTTTCGATCCAATGTAACTTGATTACATTAAGATTGAAGCTACAGTTCAACGTACTGTAATTGCAGGGACTCAGGGCCAGTGTATGCAGGTGTTAAGGAGGTGCTTACAATCATCAATGATGTGGTTTTGCCGCCACTTACCACTACATTTCACCTAGGGAGGTACTTACTACTACATTTTACTGCGGGTTGGAACTCCACTGGCAGGTCCTGGTGCATCTGATCTAGATCTCCTTTCCACAACACGAGACAATTCCTTCACTGCCTCTTTTGAAATGTGGCGGGGCCGGCTCAACCAGTTTCCTCCATCGACCACAAGTGTCATACCGTTGATGTACTTAGCTACAATAATCCATGGAAGATGCGCATTAGAACAATAGGTGAATGGAATACTTAGAGTCAAACCTGTCAAATACAGTTGTTTACAGATTTCATTCACGAGACTGGGAATGGAGGTCGCTAACCAAATACCTTTATATCTCTAAACTTTAAAGGAAGATGGATAATAAGCTAAATAAAGGGCTACACTAGACCAGTTATGTTTCCTACACGGTCTTAGTTAAGTCTGAGATCTTGCATGGGTGTATTTCCATCCCTTCAGTATATCTACATTGTACTGTTTTACGGTGATTTTGTAGAATCTATTTTGGATCAAAATATGAAAAATGAACAAAAATGAGGTTACTGACCTGCATCTGAAGCTAGGTAGAGAGCGGCCATAGCAATATCCCATTTCTCTCCTGCTTTATACAGAGGCCTGGAGTCTTCAGAATGTTTGATTTTCATTTCATCGGGAGCAAGCTTACTCAAGCCAGGAGTGTCACCAATTGGTCCTGGTGCAATCCCATTGACTCTTATATCATAATCCGTACCCCACTCTAACGCCAACGACCTTGTAATAGCATCAACAGCTGCCTGTTGCAAGAGCAAAAAGAGAAATCTTACAGACCATTTTCACATGGCTCACAAAGGAAGCGTACAAAATAAGGCTTGATGTGAACAATAACGAAAGAGAACCGAGCAAAGTTTCCCATACAATAATTTCATACCTTAGCGGCAGATACATGGATCTGATACCAAGCTGCTGTATAATGTAGCGTAGCGCTTATGTTCATTATGGTTCCACCAGTGGACGCGCCCCTTCCAAGACCCCCTTTCTTTATATATTTCAGCGCTGCGTGACACATTGTGAATGTGCCCACGGAATCGATATCCATAACTGCAAAGACCACCAATTAGTTCACCACACAACCTCTACCTCTATCTTACCAAAGCATGTCCTGCAACGAATGGCATGCCAACTGATACTATCTAGATATTCTTGTAAATAGAAATCCAAATGTGAACCTGTTTTGAACCCATTAGGGGATAAATCCTCAGCAGGCACAAGAAAATTTCCAGCTGCAGCATTTACAAGAATGTCTATCCTCCCAAAATGCTGAAACGTTGCATCGACAACTCTAGCCGCGTCTTCTTTCTTCCGCACATCTCCCTCTAATCCAATTGCCTGAAATCACAAACCATTAATTGCCTGAAATCACAAACCATTAACTACTATTCTGTATCCAAAACATTAACTGGTCTGCTAAATTTAAGCAGAATCAGGTGTAGCTCAAATGTAATTCTATCAATTAACCTACTAGGGTTACTTCTAATGTTACTAAACCTCAATTCATCAGTGAAATAAAGGAAGGAACTTTCTTGGTGTGGGGTTGAAGATTAACAAATTTGGGAATTTGGGGCAATCACAAAAATCATTCATTTCATAAAAATTCAAGAAATTTACATGAAATTTCATTTTGAATCGAGAATTCAAAATCAAAGAATTGGGTATGTTTAAAATAAACAATTACCTGGATACCGAGAGAGCGAAGAGAAGAGACGGCGGAATCAAGAAGAGATTTGCGTCTGCCCATGATAGCAACAGAAGCTCCATGTTTACCAAATTCTTTAGTAATCTCAAACCCAATCCCCGATCCTCCTCCAGTTATCAAAGCTACTTTCCCTTTCACTATATCAACCTTGAATGGAGACTCCATTTGTCTCCCTTCCTCTCTCAGTAACAGAAACCAGTAGAGTTTTCACTACGGCCTCCGGGTGTCTCTTTGTTTCTTTCTCTGTTTCTAAAAGGAGAGCATACGTGTAAATTCGTTAATCACTAAAAGTTAGGTTGGTTGGTCTCTTCTTGATTTTCATGGGGTTGGCCGGTTGGGACTTGGGGGTATATTCATCTCTCTGTACACAAATGATCCACTTTTGTCTCCATTTTCTATTCTATGGGAAGACGCAATTGGGGGATATGGATTATTATTCCCATCCTACTCCACCTGTTAAGGGGTGATTTTCTAGCATGAAAATACTAAATTACCCTTTAAAAAATAAAAACTAAATCAAACCAAAATATTGCCTGCTCCCTTTTAAATTTTGTTTTCCTTTTCTGACGGCTCCTCATTTTGAAGACGATTTTTTTTTTTACATCGCCGGTATTTGTATTAGTGATGAACACCATGTCGGAAGTAATGATGACCATGCCGGAAGTGATGAACCCCATGAAGGAAAATGGTGCCGACGTAACAAGTATTCAATACCCGAAAATGGTGTCGGCGTGCTCGATAAATAACTTACAATGTCTGCACTGTAAGTTGGGAGTACCCATTTTCTGTACATTTTGTAACATTTGTTGGCACGACTAAAATTATGAAGACCCTGCCGGTAATAAGGTTGCCGGCATGGTATTCATATTTCAACCATGCCGGCACTCTCGTTTTCAGGTGTGACGATGGCAAAAGATCAAATGAAGATTCAACATATAACTCTTGTTTCTTGATGACTTGAAGACTCAGAGACATCTCTTTGATCACTATTATCACTCATGTTAACAAAAAAAAATTCCTTCTACTCTCACCCAAGAGAAGTGATTATGATTTATGTTGATCATCATCAAATAATCTATTAACTTAACTCATTACAATTAGTATGCTAAACATTTTTGGATTATGAATTATCTAAATTACCTAGATAAGGGGTGACTCCGATTTACTATTTATATCCCATTTTTGTCTTTTTCCTATATCATGGATTTTCCATCTCCCGTAATTGCGTCTTTAATTAGTAGCATCTTAATCTTGCACAGGAAAACTCTCTCTCTCTCTTCTATACTCTAAGGCAATTTTTAGGGTAAGAAAAACTTTCAGCAGCCGCTTTAGTTCTCTGCTCAAATATGCTCGATTTTGAGCGGATCTGGGCAGAATAGGTAGTGCTAGTAGTAGTTTTGTTTGATGATCATAGTTTAGTTAGTAGGTTGTTGTTTATTTAAGTTTTTTTTTAATGGTTTCCACTTACAGTTCTACAAGTTTTCTGCCTTTTCATGGGTATGTCTCTGCCCTTTAATGGGTTGTTGTTTGTATTATGCATCACTTTATTAAAGGAGCAAAGATGATGCTTAATCTTATTAGCTTTCACCATAACAGAAGGTTTAGTCTTCTGGAATACTAGATCACATCTAGCTTTCCAAATAAACCAGCAGATAGTAGTAAAGATTGGTATCCAGTCTTTAAACTGATGGGATGGAAGGAACCAGGTGTTTAGCCATTCATTGAAATTAATGGCAGCACCAAAGCATTGGTGTTGAGCACCCAAAATATTGATCCAAACTTCAGTAGCATATGGGGAAGAAATGAGAGTATAAGTGATATCTTCTTTAGCACTTTCATATAGATTGCAGAAAGGATCAATGTAGTTGAGGATGTTTTTCTTTTTAATAAGAAAGATAATTTATAAATTGATTAAAATTGGTGTACATAGAGTTTCTCTGTCATAAGAGAATTTAACTACATTGGGGCTTCAGTTTCCCAACAAGTTCTTGATGCCATACTAATTGCATCTTTGGCTAATAAGTCTGTTGCGCAGTTTGTTTCTATGGGTACATAAGTAACCACCCGATTATTAAAATGATTAAGACATTCACGACAATCCCTTATCATGAAGTTATTCTTCTATTTAACAGCTCCCACGTTTCCATTTATAGCATTAATAACATTAGAGCAATATCCTTCAGTGTGCACATTATTGATTTTGTTTATCCTTGCCATCTATATTGCCTCCAGTACTGTTAATGCTTCAGCCTGCTCAACATCCTCTGTTACTGCTGGAATTCCCCATGCCCCTTTGAAGGGTACTTGCATCACTAATCATAATTAGTGCTCCACTAATACATTTACTTTCTTAACAAAAAGAAGCATCAAAGTTAAATTTAAGATAACCCTCCACTAGGGTCTGCCATTGTACAGCCGCTCTCTCCCTAACCAGAAGCCCAGTCGTAGACGACAACTTTTATGGCCCCAAGTTTTCATTAGATAAAAATATTACTGGTCTTAAAAAGAAAAAATTATGGTGCAGACACTATTAGAAAATATCTCCAAGGTGAAACATTTTCATTTATTTTGAATCAATAATGGCAGTAAAGTCCAACAGCGAGGTTCCCATGTGTCGTTCAGTTGGGTGTTTATTAAACAAGAATTTTATTCAATTTGGGACAACCATATATTAGTATAGAGGCTAATGATTAAGACGAAAAATAGTCATTGTGAATCATATCCTAAGGTGGTTACCCTTATCCTTATGTAAATGATGCCCAAGCGGAGATCAATCCATTTATTGTAATTATATTTCAAAAAAATTCTTTCTGTAATTAATTTACTCCCTCCGTCCTCTGTATAAAGGAGGATTTTTGGATTTTGATTGTCTCATTACATAGGCGAAACTCCAATTTCAAGATGATCTTTTCCACGTATAATTTCATTTATTATGCATGAGTATCATCTCAAATAAGTTAATATTTCTTATCTTGGGAATGAGTAAAGGATAAAATATGAAAATTAATGGATATTTATGAAATCCAAAAACTCTTTATTCTAAAAAATTGACAAATTTCTCCTATATACCGGGGACGAAAGAGTATTACCGTTTTCTATAACGAACCAAATTCATTGAATATAACATATTTTCATAAATTCCATAGGTGTTTGGCTACCTCTTATCAATGCATATGATCTTTATCCGATGTAACTTACTATGTTTTACCTAACCAAATTAATATGGCATCTCATTAGATGACAAAACAAAACATATGCAATCGTGAGGAATGACTTATCTGCGGATGACGATCTTGGTGAGCGTTATCTGGCTTTTAGTGATTCTTGGGAGTGGTCATTTTATCTCAATTTTTTTGATACAACTCTTTAATGGTGTAATTTTTAGTGGGATGAGAATGGTTAGAGCAGAAAAAAAGGATTCCAGGTTTACAAAGTTAAAAGGGACATTAAAATACGTGGGGACTGGTTCGAATGTGATGTTCAACTGGGTGGTATATATGGTTTCACCAGAGCGCATGAGCCTTATTTACTTTATAAATGGCCATAGTCATGGTCGGTATGTTACAATTATATGTTCTTTGAATAAGGAGAACCAAATGATCAAATAAAAGATTTTTTTTTGGATAATCGGTGAATTATTATTTGTGGGTATATCTCACAGATAACAATGGAATCATCTACATGTTGATTAGTATATCCACTTTATATTACTTTTCGGTTCATTTTGCATTCCGAACAAACTGGATATACTAAAATTACCTAAACGTTCTAGTTTATCGAAGCCGTCATCCCTTTCCCTGTTCAGATCTAGCTCCATTGGAGTTGGATCTAAGTAGGTTTCCTTTACTTTCCTTTACTTTTTTTTTAATGTAGACAAGTAATTAGGGTTTGATTTTATCGTTTTCCTTCTGATGTTTTGTTGCCAATTTGGTGTTTTTATTTCCTTTTATAGCGAATTTTTATCTGCGGTCTTGTAACGTTTGTTCTTGGTTTCATGGCCTTTTTTTTTTGTATGTTATGGTGATTAACTACTTCGATTTCAGCAGGAGGAAACTAGAACTCGTATTCAACAAAGATCTAAGAGTTATCAACTTAAATATAAGCTTTGCACCATGTTTTGAGAGTCATCTCTCTCTCAAATGGTGGGATTTTATTCCAATCACCATCCTCTTTCCGGTTCAATCGAAACTCTACTTATAATTGAAACTTCAAGTACTTGTAATATTTGAATGTAATTTTTATTACTTGTAATCATGTTCTTGATGTTCTTAACCATATAATGTATATGAATCTATCAAAAAGTCATTTTTTTTATTTCACTTTGAATCAAATTAGGATTGGAATAACTGTGCCCATACGATGTTTCTCGAAATTCATTTGTCTCTTATTTAAAGTTGTCTTCTGTATGTTATGCTGAATTCGCTCGATTTCAATGTTAGAGTTGTTGAAAAACACGATGAATGTCTTTTCATCTTTTTATTTATTCTTCTTTTCTGTATGATTTTTTTTTTTTTTCTTTGTTTCTTCTGTAAAGTTAAATTTCTCATGTCATTACCTAGAGTAATAATTGTGTTAAACAGACAAGATAACGGGGTTTTACTATGATTTGTCAATTAATATTTATCCATATCCAAGAAAATGGATTATTTAAAGACTTTTCTGGTAAACTATTTAAAATTTAGAAATTACCAACACATCCAAACTCATTAAAAAAGTATTTATGTGAAAACCATAAGACATCTTGCTATACACGGAAAATTATATGTAAAAAGGATGTTAATTGAAAAATATTCATATACAAAAAAATAAGAGTCATATCATGTGACATCGTTTTATTATGTTTAAAAGAAGAAAGAAGTGGTATTAACACATAAGACATATTTCAATAATTAGTTAACTCTAATGCATAAAATAAAAATACATGATCTCAATAAGAATATATTATTGAGTTTTGTCATGCATGAATACTTGGCCTAAGACCACCGCCCGTGATAAACAATCACAGTCAATAAACAAAAATGGTAGATAGATTTATTAGGAAAAAACTAAAAAGAAAGAACAATGGAAGAGTTTGATCACATACCCATTTTGCTATGTCTTTTGCGAAGTGTCAGTGAAGATCCCTTGTGAACTTGAGAAAAATAGTGAGCCTTTTCCTTTGAGTAGCGGTGAACCTATCAAAGGAATAGTTATTATTAACTGTAATACCGTCGGCTTCGTTATAGTCCTTAATCACGGGATCGAAATCGTCATCCCAATGTGTGTTGTCTGGAAAGGAATTCTTTTATCCAAATCGGTCCGCAAGTCTTCCCCCTATGAGCATCCATGAAATCACAGAGTTGGCGAATGAACTCCAAGCACTTAGAGGAATTCCATAAGAGTGGGTGTGTCTTGATGGACAGAGGGGAATGTAAGAAGGCGGTGCTGATGTTTTGACCCAAAGTCTTTCCATTAATCGATGATACCAGAATGATGTCAGATCCATCTCGAGTCCTCTTCCTGTGAAACAAACAACATACATGACATTTATTTGGTCCTGATCCTCTTCATACAATCAACTTGAAAAACTTATTGAAATTAAAACTGCTACTGTTTATAGGCGTTCAGGGTTTGTATTGGGGCTTTAAATTGGTAACTAAAATTAGGCCTTATCATTTTTGGCCCAGGTTGTGTCGATTCAGAGAAAAGATATAGAAAAAAAGAGGAGGAAGAACTTACCATTTGCCTTTATTCCTACACAACATATCTCTCGATTCCGGACACTCAGGATCACAAAACTTCTTAATGATCTCTCGAAAGTTTTCCATATCTTTTCCTCTTTCCGTGTTATATTAGGAAAATAAATGGATTAAAATCATGTCAGGCTTGATTTGAATTGAATTGAATATAATTAAGAGGGATTAGTAAAAAAATGATGTTACTTACTTGTCTGCTTATCCTTGGATGCTTTTTTGCCGTTAGTCTTTGTGGGAAGAAAATCAAGTTTAACCACCACTTCTCCCTCAAGAAGCATATCCAATGTGATATTAGCTTAGAGCAACACATGTATAACCAAGGTTTAAAACTCCATCCGAACCCTTGGATACTTGTTCCAATACATCTATAAATTTGTTATTCGGTCTAAGCGGTCCCGTGCGTTAACTCTACTCGCTTCCAAATGCTTGAACCGTCTCTCATTTTCAGGTTGCTTGAACGTTCCTCATACATGGCAAAACTCAATAATATTTTCCTTTTTCTTCTTTACTCAATTGCTCAACGTTGCTCATGGATGCCATGACAATAAAAGAGAAGCTCTTTTGAAGTTCAAATCATCCCTTCGCGTAATTGAATTCTTGAGTTGTTAAGAATATTAGATACATACATGGGGTAAAGATTGAGTCAATGAGGTACCGTGTCTGACCGACCGATAATATCATCTGTCAGGCAAAGAAAAAATAAGCTACAAGAATCAATATTCTCTTTTCGGTGGTTCTATTGTTACCTCAGAAAGTTTAGCGAAGTCTTTTTCTGTATCTTGACCTGCCTCCTCGGCACTTATTTATCAATTTTAACCTCCTTTTCTCAAAAAAAAAAAATTAATTTAAAAAGAAGAAAGAATCAATATGCGCTTTTAAGTCAAGCTCTTGTTAATCACTTAAAATTCAAATAATTGACCAACTTCCAAATAATTCAAAATAATCACTTATAGACCACTCTTCACATTCTATCATCAAAAAAAATAAAAATAAAAAATAATAATAATAATCTGTTTTTAATTAGCCATGAATTCGTTTCATCTTCATCTTATATTAATCTTCTTTTTCTTTTTCGCTCAATTCCTCGGTGCTGCTCATGGGTGCCATGACAATGGAAGAGAAGCTCTTTTGAACTTCAAATCATCCCTTATCGTATACCCTCCAAATCTATTGTGTTCATGGTAAGAAAGCTATATTCATCAAAATTGTTGTAATTGGCATGGAGCAATGCTCTCATGGATCTTTACGTGCCATTTCAATCAATCTCCAAAGCAAAAACCGTGAGAATAACTTGAATAATGAATATGATCTCTCCTCCCCCACCAATTGCATCACTGAAAGGTAAAATCTCTCTTATCCTAATCAACCTTAAACACCTTGAATATCTTGATCTCAGTTTAAATGATTTTCAAGGCTCACATATCCCACATCAGTTTAACAATCTCTAGACATGTCACTTTCGTCGTTCTCCGGCCAGATTACAACACAATTCAAAAACCTATCTTCTCTAAGAGCATCTCCAATAGAGGGTGAAAATATTTCTTTTGAATGACACATATAGTTACGTCCTACAAATTAGGAGGGATGAAATACTAAATATGAAAGTGTTAAAGAAAATCTTAACTACATCTTCAGAATGACCCCTAATTAATTCCATGTCATCAATTTTATTTAAAAGAATTAGTATCCAATACAAAAGCATACTAAAAAAACTATTTTTATATTCATATAAATCTAAAAATAAATACAATCTTGACTATTGGGGATAAATTTTAGGAAGAAGGTTTTAATTAGGCCTAAGCATAAAAATCCTAACAAAGGTCTAACGGGGGTTGTATTGGGTTAGGATCTATATGGATAAAAACAGATATTAGTTTGCCTGAATCTAGCAGATTATAATGTTTCTTAAAAGAATTTTATAGATTCTTATAGATATATATAATTTGGATTAAACGATAAGGGTCAAAGTCAATAGAGAACAAAATTAAACGATAAGGGTCAAAGTCTGATCAAACTAGCTAAGTACTACTTAGGAGTAAAAACCCTACCTGGAAATGAAATCTATGTACATACAAAGTTATTAAGATGACAAGTATACAATACATTTTTATTTTTATTCCGACTCTAAAGAAACCGAATGAGATGGTGAGGCTTTTGAAGTAGATGTGATGGTGTTACTTTGTTTAATCATCTTGACACATCTTCTCCTTTTCTTTTCTTTCAACACTCAAAAAATTAACCTCCGTCTATCCTCTTTTAAAGTAACAATTGATGGTTGCTTTATTTTCCATCGTTAAAAGTTGGGAGTTAATTAAACAAATGCCTAACACGGCTGACATTTGCATTTAGCATAGGGAAACTTGGGAAAATGCCTAATATGGGGTGCAATGTTGGAAATCTGTCCCAACTTTTAAATTTTTGGGAAAATGCTCCATTCCGTCAAAAACACAGTTAAGTCACATGTGTGAGCCCACACACGCGAAAAAAAGGGTAAATACACCCTTCAGAATTCAACGTTAAGGGTTCAAAATTCAATATTCAAGGTTTAGGGTTTGAGATTTAGGGTTTCGGTGGTGGGGCGACTGTTTTGGTGATGGTTCTGGTGGTGATGGTGGCCTTACACATGTAACTTAACTGGGTTGGATGGCAATGTTAACGGAATGGGACATTTTTCCAACTATTTTTAACGTTGGGGCAGATTTTCCAACATTGCACCCCGTATTGGGGCATTTTCCCAAGTTTCCCTTTAGTACAAGTGTTAAGAGTTTGCACCGTCTTATTCTCCAAAGTACCAAGAGGAGCAAGTCATCATCAAATATGAGACGCGACAACGAAAAAGCTCTTCTCAACCCGCATAGCCAGCTGGACCAGCTCCACTGCTGATATAACTGCCATCCCAGCAACAAAATCAAATCTTGGCACAAACCATTTTCAAAGGCGCAATCTTTCTGCATTGAATATGTGAAGAAAATTAGATAAAGTTTATGGGCATTAATGGAAGTCCCTTTGCATTTAGATGGAATTAATCTTGAGTGGTGAAGACTGGGTCAATGATCAACTTATTACCGTGACCGACGGACAATACCATCTATCACGCAAAGAAAAATGAGCTACAGTTGAGGACTGATGATAATGCACCTCCAAGTCAATTGCTCTTGTCAGTCAATGAACATTAAAACAACTTGGAGTTCTTTCTATAAACCTACAAGCTTTTGTATATCTTTTCAAATTTCGTTGTCAATTTTTAATACTTCAAAATCTGTACATGTTAAAGAGATTTATTAATTTTTTTTCTTCTTGAAGCATTCATGTTAAAGAGATGAAGTTATTACCACAGCATCAGAAGTCTTCCAGTTTCAGTGCTGTGGTGCTATTACTATTGCGCATCCTTACTCTCATCGTTTCTTATATGTCCATTAATTCCGTTGCTGCGATCAACGATAACAGTTCAAATGAACTTCAGGCATTAATAGCTTTCAAGAATGGAATAACTCAAGATCCACTCGGAATATTGAGTTCCTGGAACGACAAGAATAATTCTCTTCCTTTCTGCGAGTGGGGAGGTGTTACATGTAGTGGTAATAGAGTCACTCGGTTAGTTCTTCCATCCCAAAGATTGGTAGGCTACATTTCTCCTCACATCGGAAACCTTAGCTTTCTCGAGGATCTCATCCTCCACAATAACAGTTTGATCGGACAAATCCCACAGCAAATCGGTTGTCTTTTTCGATTGAAACGCTTGGTACTTCCAAATAATTCCTTGGAAGGAGAAATTCCTCACAATATTTCTGGCTGTTCCAATCTCATAGACATTAATATTGCTAGCAACAATCTTGTGGGAAGCATTCCAAGTGGATTAGGCTACTTATCAAATCTGAAAACTATGTTGCTAGGTTATAATAATATTTCGGGACAGATCCCAGCATCATTGGGCAACCTTTCATCTCTTACGGATCTTCATCTATCATATACAAATTTGGAAGGAAGAATCCCAAACACTCTAAGTCAACTAACAAACTTAAAAGTTCTGGCTCTGGAACTGGGTAGGTTATCAGGTGTCGTCCCTTCTTCACTCTATAATATTTCATCACTCGAAGCCTTCTCTCTGTCGGATAATCAGCTTTGTGGTAGTATTCCTTTTGATATTGGTTCCACACTTCCAAATGTCGACTTTTTTTCCATTGCAAATAATAATTTCACTGGAACCATTCCAAATTCATTTTCCAATATGTCGAGACTTGAGTTTTTCATGTTATCATCAAATAATTTAGTTGGATCCGTACCTTCTAACCTTGGTAACTTAAAAAGTCTTCAAATTATGAGTTTAGGAGAAAATAAACTTGGAAGTGGACAAGCTAATGATCTGAACTTCGTAGATTCTCTAGTCAATTGTACGAATTTGGGTTCTTTAGGTATATCTGAGAATAATTTTGGAGGAATGTTACCTAGCTCTATAGCCAATCTCACAACATATCTTGGATATTTAGATTTCAGTAGGAATCAGATATATGGAAGTATTTCTCCAGGTATTCAGAATCTTCAAGGTTTAACAACACTCCTTTTGGGTTCAAACCAACTCACCGGAAGTATTCCTCCTGGTGTTGGGCTCCTTGAAAATTTAGAATCATTAGACTTGAAAGAAAATAAACTGCATGGTTCAATCCCTTCTTCTTTTGGTAACTTATCACGACTGATCCAACTCTCTTTAAATGGAAATAACTTAACAGGTTTAGTTCCTTCAAGTCTTGAATATTGTAAATCTTTGCAAGTTCTCAACCTAGCGAATAACAACTTCCAAGGAAGTATGCCCGCTGCGTTTGGTTCACTACCTTCCCTTAGAATCCTCTCTTTAAGGTCAAACAAATTCAACGGGTCAATTGCTGAAGCGATACGCCATTTCTCTCAACTTCAAATATTAGACTTGTCTAGAAACTATTTCAGCGGGCAACTCCCTCGACAAATAGGGAACTTGGAGATGCTAAAAGGTAGATCTAATAACAAATACGCCCTTGTATACGGCGGTGATGCGCAACTGGAGATGGTGATCAAAGGGATTGAGGTACAACTTGAGAAATTGTATTATTATAGCTCCGGGATCGATCTATCTTGCAACATTCTTGAAGGAAGCATCCCAGAAGAGATTGGTCTACTGAAAGGGCTTTCTATGCTTAATCTGTCACATAATTGCTTCTCTGGTATAATCCCAGCGAGTGTTGGAAACATGAAAGGCTTAGACTCCTTGGATTTGAGTTTCAACAAATTGTTTGGACAAGTTCCAGATTCTTTGGCATCACTAGATTCTCTTGGGTTTTTGGACTTGTCTTACAATAACTTGAGCGGCAGGATCCCAAGTGGACTTCACTTGGATACATTAAGCGGAGATGGTTCCGCATATATCAACAACAGTTTTCTATGTGGGTTGCTTACTAATGACATTTGTGAGGATGATCAGAGTACTAATACTACTGATTCTAGTCCTCCAAATAATTTTGAAGATTATCGAGAAGAAGCAAAAGACAAGTTGTTGTTCTGTGCCATTGTTGCTCTGGGGTTTGCAGTTGGATTTTGGGGTCTATTCTTTGTGTTGCTAGTAAAGAAAGAGAAGATGTGGTTTCCTTACTGGAGGCTAGTAGATATGGTTGCAAGGAGAGTCGCTAGATGTGTGTTTGGACTGTAATTGTTGTTATAATAACTATTGCTCAAATGCTATAATGAAATTTCTTAAATTTTACTAGCATATCAAATTTTATATCTCACTTTCCTACTAACATCATGGCAAATGAAAGCATATCGTGTTTCTCTCGCATTGGGCGATTTATAATCCATCCCCTCGATCATCAATAACAATTTTAAACCCTGCATATTACAACAACTGTTCTAAAACCACTCACTGTTTGCACTAAACTTTACACCCCACCAAGACTTTGTAAGCGATTTCAACATTGCTTTAACTGCACATAATGCTTGATCCCCTGTATTTGAAGCTTCACACTAGATTGGTTTTTGTTGTCACTGACTACTACATTTTACTCCGGGTTGGAACTCCACTTTCAGGGGCTGGTGCACCAGATCTTGATCTCTTCTCCACACTTCGAGACAGTTCCTTTACTGCCTCTTTTGAAACATGGGGGGCCCGGTTAAACCAGTCTCCTCCATCGACCACAAGTATTGTTCCGTTGATGTGTTTACCTAATAATACATGGCAAAGGTGAATATGTTTAGAACGATAGGTTAATGTACTACTACTCTGAAGCAAAATTGTCAGATAATATATCGCAGTCAACAGGGTTTGCATGTTTGTTTAAAGACTGGGATCATGCTGAGTTGCTTCAAACCATTGCGGGGATTTACATTGTTGCCTCAATATGTTACGACTATCAGTGATATTCAATGAATTCCATTTTTCATGGGAAAAGAAAGAAATGGAGGAGACAAGGAACGAGGATGAGGTTACTAACCAGCATCTGAAGCGAGGTAAAGAGCAGCCATAGCAATATCCCACTTCTCTCCCAATATAGTTTGATGCGTAGGGGCTCCAGACTGGATTGTTTTCATTTCATGGGGATCAAGCTTACTCAAGCCAGGAGTGTCATCAATGGGTCCTGGTGCAATCCCATTGACTCTTATATCATAATCAGTTCCCCACTCCAATGCCAATGACCTTGTCATGGCATCTATAGCTGCCTATTCAGAGAAAAAAGACGAAATGGCATCACCTGAATCATTTCTATGACAGTCTAAAGGGAGAGATTACAGTGATAAGAGCTGATGTGTGGCAGAAACATAAGATGCAAACGAAATTTACTAAAAACAAATACAAGGTTGTTGCTAACCTTAGCTGCAGATACATGGATTTGATACCAAGTTGCCGAATAGTGTAAAGTGGCGCTTACGTTCAGAATGGTTCCACCGCCAGATGTGTCCTCCCTTCCTGGACCTCCTTTCTTGATATACTTCAACGCTTCATGGCACATTCTAAATGTGCCAACAGTATCAATGTCCATAACTGCAAAGACCTCCAAATAAATAAAATTAAGAATCACAGCTCAACCTCTAGAATACTAAAAGTATGTCGTGCCATGTATCTTTTTTTCTGTGGAAATCATTGAGTTTGTTCGTTTCTATCCATCTTCTTCAAATTAAACACAGACCTTAAACGAATCCATATTCGTAACCAATAAATGAAAACTTAATGGTAGCTAAAGAGCTATGAACACACAGGGAAAAATGAAAATGGGAACCTGTTTTAAATCCATTGGGAGATAAATCCTCAGCAGCCACAAGAAAATTTCCAGCTGCAGCATTAACGAGAATGTCAATCCTCCCAAAATGTGCAAAAGTTGAATCCACAACTCTGGTTGCGTCTTCATTGTTACGAACATCTCCTACAAACCCAATTGCCTGAAACCATAAACATTGAATTGATGAAGCTCAAATGTGAATCAAAAGTCCAATTACTAGTGCACTATTACTACAGAAATCAATTGCTCAAATGTCACACACACACTAGCAAGTAACAAAAATTAGAGGTAATTCTAATGATAATGAAGCTGAATTCAGTGAAACCCAGCAGTAGCAACAGCATGGATTGACAGATTAGGGAATCTGGGTTCGTAATCTTATAAAAATCATTCATTTCATAAAGAATCCAACACACTTGCACAAAATATCCACAAATTTGACATACAAATAAACTCAATACAGATTGAAATAAAATTGGAAATCAAAACATTGGGTATGTGCTTTCAGTTAACCTGGATACCGAGAGAGCGAAGAGAGGAGACGGCGGAATCAAGATGAGATTTGCGTCTGCCCATGATAGCAACAGAAGCTCCATGTCTACCAAACTCCTTGGTAATCTCAAACCCAATTCCTGATCCACCTCCGGTAATCAAAGCTACTTTCCCTTTCACTATATCAACCTTAAATGGAGACTCCATTCCCACACTTCTTCTGTAAAATCTAAAAAAAGTGACGGCCGGTCACCTTGTTGTTTTAAGTCGAACAGAAACAGCATTCATATGCGAGTTGGAGTATAATATATAGGTAGTTGAAGCTTTTTCCATTTCAGGTGGTTTATTTTATTGGTTAAGATGACGGATATATCCCTGGTATAATGTTGAAATGACAAGATTTTATTGGACCATCCAATTCCATTATTCCAAAATACTAGTGCTGCAAAGGCTTGGTCAAAGTGTTTTGAGTCAAACTGCTCTTCAACTTTGTAGCCAATAACATCGGGACACGTCATCTAGTTGAGACACTAAGCAACAAAGTAGTCAACTGATTTTTTGTGCCACCTGTATCAGTCAAACTATTTTCTTTCTTCTTTTTCGCAGGCAACAATTTCCGTTTCTACTTATTTACCAGTACTGAGTTTATTGATTAGGAAATCAGGGTACAAGAAATATAAAATCGAAATGTAACAAAAGAAAACACAGCCAACCAAAATATGTATCTTCTTCGGCTTTTGATTTTAAAAGACTGAACCTTTCTCTTATTTTTGTTAGATCATAGCCCATGTCTTCAAACCCCTTAAATTCTTTTACAAAACTCTGTTCCTCACTAAGAAAAGTAGTAGAATCAACCATATTAATGGATTTCATAACAAGGTTCATGAAGGCTACATCCAATCCCAGTTTTATTCCCTCTTTAATCGTCTCACTTCTGAAAATTTCAAGTGGGTTGAAATGAGGTCTCTGGGGTGGTGATGTAAAAACTTCATCATAGAGAACTTCAAAAGTTCAGGAGATAGGCAACAAGGCCTGTGGTAAACTGGCGGGAATTTCATTGTAAGATGAGGAAGAGGAGAAAGAGATGTTGATGGTGGTGACTGTGATGGTGTTCTTGGTAGTACAGGAGAACAAGAATAAGATGGAATCATGATGTTCTTTTTGGGAGTTTTTCTTTGAAAGAAAAAAAAAAAAAAAAAAGATTAATTTCACTGTGGTGAAGAACTCTGATGAAGAATAGGAAATGTGGTTGTGCTTAAAAAGAAATTGGGGTTTATTTTTAAGAACTTTTTCAGTCTCTCGTCTGATGACAATTAATTCTGATATCTTTAACTTACTTGATACTAGAAACAAAATGATTCTCTGAACTACAGCAAACGACTAGTCGCGCTAGAAGACTAGTCGTTCGGAAAGTAAATTAAAACATTCACTTTGAGTCACCAAAAAGGGAATTAGAAAATACTGAGCTATGACTCATACTACCACTTTGTTGACACTTTATATCAAATTCAAAAGTTGTTACTTTTCTCGGAATTTCCTACGAAAGTGGGATTCAAACTTCATTTTTAAATTGATAGATAGATTCTTGAAGAGAAATCACAGAGAGAAAAAAAAAACAATGGAGGAAGAATTTTCATACTTGATATTATTAGCAGATAGAATTCGAGACGCAGTAAAAGAAACCGAATCATTCAAGCTTGAATGTTTACAAGTAAGTAAACAAGTTAATCGTTTATCTCTAATGTTTCGTTCTGTCATTAGATTATCAACAAACACCACTACTGCTAATACTAATTCTAATACTAATACTAATCAGTCTTCATTTTACGAGCGTCCAGTTCGTCGTATAATCTCAGAAGTGTCAAAAACTTTAGAGAAAACATTGGCACTAGTACGAAAGTGTCGCCAAGGAAATTGTTTCTTTCATTTTCTTACGATAACATCCGCCGCAGATTTTCGGAAAATATTCATTCTTTTAGATACTTCAATAGGTGATTTAGAATGGGTGTTAAGTGTGTATGATGTCAATTCACTTGATTCTAATGGTATCGTTCTTTCATTACCTCCTATTGCTTGTAATGATCCAATTTTATCATGGGTATGGTCTTATATTGCTGTTCTACATATGCCTTCTTTATCGCATCGTGTCGAAGCTGCTAATCAACTGGCTTCTCTCGCTATTGATAATGATCGAAACAAGAAGATTATTGTTGAAGAAGGAGGTATAGCACCATTACTTAGATTGCTAAAGCAAGGGTCTTCCTCGCCTGAATCTCAAATTGCTGCTTCTAATGTTTTATCTAATTTAGCTACCGATCGGCAGAGGATTAGAATGATTGTGTCTGAACATGGTGCTCCTATAATTGTTCAAGTGCTTAATGAATCTACTATGAGTGTTCAGATTAGTGTTGCTAAGTTGGTCTCGAGAATGGCGAAAAATGATCATGCTGCGCAGGAGGAATTCGCTAGAGAAAATATCATTAGGCCGCTTGTTTCTGTGCTTTCTTTTGACACTTTCTTGGATGAAGCCAAGACTCAGCCTCAAAAGCCTACTAGTTTTCATTCTCTGGTTAAGATTAATAAGGATTTACAAGGAGGAAGTGGGGGAGGGAAATCTAATGTGGGCATTTGTCGTAGCGGAACGCATAATAAATATGAAAAGGAAAATGTAAGTCCTGATGTGAAACTCCAGCTGAAGATTAACTGTGCTGAAGCTTTATGGATGCTGTCTAGAGAGAGTATATCAAATAGTCGGAGAATTACAGAGACAAAAGGACTGCTTTGTTTGGCAAAGATTATTGAGAAAGAAACCGGGGATCTACAGATGAACTGCTTAATGACAGTGATGGAGATTACTGCTGCTGCAGAAATGAATGCAGACCTAAGACGAGCAGCCTTCAAGACCAATTCTCCAGCTTCAAAGGCAGTTGCGGAACAGCTTCTGACGTTAATTCACCAGGAAACTAGTCCGTCGCTGCAAATTCCTGCTATAAAATCAATTGGATCGTTGGCACGAACCTTCCACTCTAGAGAGACCCGAGTTATAAAACCCATTGTGCTTCAGCTTGGTAACATGAACCTGGATGTCGCAACAGAAGCTGCAATTGCCTTGGGAAAATTCGCTTGCCCGGAGAATTTCCTTTGTGCAGAGCATTCTAAGACGATCATCGAGTATGGTGGTGTAACGCCTTTGCTGAGACTATTGAGGCCTGGCAATGATCGGGCACAGATTCATGGTTTATTTCTGTTGTGTTACTTGGCACTGAACGTGGACAGTGGTGAGGGTCTTGAGAGAGCACGGTCAGCGCTGGAAGGCGCAGCTCGCTCTTCTGTACTGATGCAAAACTACCCATCTCTGAGAGATTTGATTCCGAACGCCATTTCCCATCTTGCGGTGTACGAGACTGGAGTTTATACTCTCATGCAATCCTATACCATTTGAATTTTCTTGTTTGCCAAAACTGTGCAAGTTATGAATGTAGAATCGTAGATAAATTTGTGATGTAGAAATTCAGTTGGTATGCAAAAAGCATAATAAGCTTATTATGGTCTTATTCATTTCATTGCAAAGCATATTTAGATACACTTTGTTAGTCTTACGATGTTCCAAATTTTCCCCGTTCCCTTTACTTTTCTCCGGCAACACTTTCCATTTCTACTTTTTCCGGTGGTTTCAATCAACCCAAAGTTGTACAGAGTTTAGTTGTCTAGTTGATTAGTCTCGCGTCATTAGGGGGACCCTGAAAGAATTAGGGACGACTTTTTTATTCCCAACCCATAGATGTGGTTATGGGATGTCCTAATAGTTAGAAACTACCTATATGCCCTTTTATAATCGGCAGTTTAGTATTGTTTTTTTCAACCGATTATGACTATGTCATTCCCTTCTTTGTTTTGTTTCGAAAAAATATTAAATTTGGGGTTACTATAAAATATGGGGCGACTACTATAATCGTTAGATAATGAACATCACGAAACTTCCGATTATATAATCGGTAGATAATAAACAATTACTAAACTACCGATTGTGAAAATAGAGAAATGCAAAATTCCACTAGTTTCTGAAAATTTTGAATTTGGGGCTACTACCACAATCGGTATCGGTAGATAATGAACATCACGAAACTACCGATTGTACAATCGGTAGATAATAAACAACACGAGTCTACCTATTGTGCTTATCTTTTTGAACAGAAAGGTATAATCGGTAGATAAAGTACTCTATTATCCACCGATTCTGAGACGTTAATGGCGTTGAATGCATTATTGAACCTTGAACATGATATTCTTCATGATGTTTCTCACCTTCTTCTTCATACCCATCCATGTTTGTTGTGGATTTAAGAAAAAATGGTTTTCTCCAACTGCTTCTTTCATCTTATTCTCCCACTCTTATTAAATTATTTACCAATTATTTTTGTTAACTACCGATTCTTGTGTTGGCTACCGATTATTGAAGGGCATATTAGCCATTTCGAAAAATCATAGATAAGGGGTAGCTTCGTTTTACGTTTGGGTGACCCTATTTTGTCTTATTAGTCGCCCCTAATTCTTTCAGGGTCACCCCTAATGACGCCAGATTGATTAGGAGGAAATCAGGATTGATTAAAGAAAGAAAAAATGAAAATGTAACAAAACACACCAACAAAAATATAAATCTCCATTCATGATCATCAACATTAGGATATACTACTATTAGTACTAGTTACAAAATGGAGTTTCATTAACATATTCATCATCATCTTCTTGAGCATCATTAGTACTTACCATGGGTTATTAGCTAAAATTCTAAACTCATACACAGTCATGGTTGAATCATCCTCAACCTTCCTCTTCTTAATCTCAATATCCTCGATCTCTGATTCCTGAATTTTTACTTCATTGGTAACCCTTGTAGTCTTCTCTGCTAACTCCATCAAATGAAATTTCTTTTCAGAGCCTTATCTTGTTCAGCTCTTTTCTTTAACAGATTGAATCTTTCTCTTACTTTGGTCACATCGTAACCCAGTTTTTCAAATTCCTCAACTCTTCGGTAAAACTTTCAACTTTACTAAGAAATCTACTCTTAAATTTCTTAACAAAGTTCAAGAATTGTGGGTGCAAAATACCGCACACTCATTAGGTATGCGAAACAATCTTTTTAGTGTCAGGCGAACACGAACGCGTACAACATATCCAAGATGACGAGTCAGATGACGTCACCGAGTCACAACAAAAGTGTGAAGAGCTACGCGGCAGTAAAGAATCCATGTGGCAATGATAAAGTCCAAGCGACATTGACGCGCGCCAGATCCGAAAATAAGGGCTTTATTAGCTGTCCTCCACTATGTAAACTCCTATAAAAGGAGCCAAATGTCTTTGTAGAAGGGAAAGATCTTTTTGGTGAGCTGAGATAAGATATTTAAGAAAGAGAAAGTTATTTGCTTCCCAAGTTAGGGTTTCTACTCATATATTTTGTATTTTATCTATCTTTTAATAAAATGATTTAGAGTATTCCTCATGATGTCTTGAATAGAATTTGTAGATTTTACTTGGGTGTGGTTGTGGGATTTCCTGCAACTACAAGAATGCTATGTCGCATCCTAGCTTGACTCCTTGTTTCATGTTCTCACTTCTGAATTTCTTAAACGGGTTCAGATGTGGTGTCTGTGGTAGTGCTGTGAAAACTTGGTCATAGTAGAGTTCAAGTTCAGGAGATAGTGAAGAAGACCCATGGTTAACTAGTGAAGATTTCAAGGAAAAACCAGGGGGAGGAAGAGGAGAAGAAGGTGGTGGTGGTGGTGACTCTGATGGTGTTTGTGGTAGTTTTGGAGAAGAAGCAGGTGATGGAATCTTCAAGATTAGTTTTTTAGGATACGATGGTGTAGTGTTTGATGCCATGGATGTTTTTTTTTTGGGATGAAGCCTTTCTTGAAAGACTAGTTATACTGAAGAAAATACTAATTTCACTATGATGAAGAAGAAGTGTGATGAAGATGTGAAAAAGAAGAAAATGGGGATGTCTATTTAAGAAGAAGCAATGGGGTATGTCTGTTCAACCAATTGTTATTTTGGCGTATGTTGTATTTATTCGGCAGTAACTTTTTCAGACTTGCTATCTGATGACAATTCTCAGAAGTTTTTATTTGCTTGCGAAAATACAAGAAAATGATTATCTGTTGGTGGAATTGCTACGAGGTTATCTACTTTCTCACATCATATTGAACTCATTGCAAGATGGAACAACTCTCACCTGTCTAGCTAATAAAAAAACACACACTATGATCATATTTGGAAATTCATGTTGCACAGCTTTCTGATGCGGTAACAAACACCATGTTCCGGCAGTGAAGATTTCCAAAAGCTTAAGAAAGTTTATTATTCAATCACTGAGAGCCTCATACCATAAACTTTGAAAGTATAGAGATTATATTTGCCTTGCACTTAATGATTCTCTAACTTGTTGGTATCCGGCAGCACAGCACTGTATAGTAGTATCTGTCTAGTGACCAGCAGTTATTTTCTTAAACTTTCAGACTCAAATTCTTAGACAGGGAGTAAGCTGAGCTACAAAATGGTGCACTAGCTAAACGGAAGCAGCTGAGCTACTCAATTCTGCTAGTGCTGTGAAGGCTTGGCCAAACTGCTCTTCGTTTTGTAGCCAGTTAGTTGAAGACACGTCATCTAGACTAGATAATAAAAGAGAATTTTGATAAAGTACCCCTCTCTCAGGAACCCAAAAAATAAATGCCCCCGTTATTTTGATATTTGTTAAAGTACCCTCACGTTAGTTTTTCCATCTAGTGTTAGTGAATAATAATTTACTTTACATATTTGCCCTTTACTTATTGCCACATTGTTTTTTTACATCATTTTTCAGGTTCGTCGAGTCCAGTTCAGGATCGTTAAACCGCTTTCAGGCTCGTTACATCATTTCCTAAAAAGGGTTCACCATTTCAAGTGTTTTGGGGTTTTTGGTTGCAGGAAAATCGACCTTCTATAACATCTTTAAGGTTCGTCGAGCCCGGTTTAGGATCGTGACAACACTTTCAGGTTCGTCGAGCCCGGTTCAGGATCGTCGGATCATTTACCCTCCCCACCAAGGAGATATAGTTCAGGGGTAAATAAGACTTTTAATTGGAAAGATAACTGCCACCTAGCACTTAACTGGATGGAATTTGCCTTTAAAAAAAAAACGGGATACTTTAACAAATTTCTAAAAAATGTTGGCACTTTTTTTAGTGTAATGTGAAAAGTAAGGGTAATTTATAAAAAAAACCCATAATAAAAAGTCTACTAATTTTTTGCCACCTGTGTTAGTCAATCCTTTTCCTTTATCTATTCCCCCTCTCTCCATCAACAATTTCCGTTTCTACTCCTCCTTTTTCCGGTGCGTTTCAGCAAACCAATACAGATAGTTAGTTGTCTAATTGATTACCAAATCAGGGTTCAAGAAAGAAAAACCATGAAAAATGTAACAAAACACAACACAACACCAGCCAAAATATGCACCTTCATTCATGATGATCACATCAGGATATACTAGTACTAATTACAAAATGTAGTTTCATTAGACTACTGAAACCCTGATTAATCAGATAATTGAACTCTGTAAAGTATTGTTAGTAGTAGATTCATCTTCTTCATCATACGATTACTACTACATTACAACCATGCCTGACTTGCTAAGTTTCTAAACTCATTCAAATTCATCTCTGGTTCCTCCAAAATCTTCCTCTTCTTGAACTCAATAGTCACAATTTCTGTTCTCTGCCCTTCTACTTCAGCTGCCACCCTTGCAGTATTTTTATCTAAATCCACCAAAAGACATTCCTTTTCTTCAATTCCTGCTTCTCTCTGTTTCTTTACAGTTTCAAGTTTTTCAATTTCGTCCTCTAAACCCATTTCTGCTTCAGCTTTGGCTTTCAGAAGAATGAATCTCTGTTTTACTTGGTCAAATCGTAACCCATCAGTTCAAACTGCTGAAACTCTTGAGTGAAACTTTCAGCCTTAGTAAGAAAATCAGTAGAAGTTCATGAAGGCTATATCCCATCCTAATTTGATCCCTTCTTTCACAATCTCACTTCTGATATTTTCTAGTGGGTTGAAATGAAGAGATTGAACTAGGTTTAACCAGGACTTAGCATACAAGATCTATGGTTTGGTGGGAATATCCTTGTAACATCAGGAGAAGAAGGTGTTGATGGTGATGGTGGTACTGGAGAAGAAGAAGAAGATGATGAAATCTTCAGTCTCAGTGATGATCTAGATCTAGTGTTTGATGCCATTGATGTTTTTTTTTCACTCTGATGATGATGAAGAAAAGGAAAGAAAATGTGGTTGTGCTTAAAAATAACAAATGGGGGTATCTTTAAAGAAGAAGTAATGGGGGTCTGTTCAACTGATTGTCATTTTGGTGTATGTTGTATTTATTCGACATTATTAGCTTTTTCAGACTTGTTAATGCTCAGTCTCATCTCGCCTGATGACAATTCTGATATCTCTAAACTTGATACACGAAAATGATTCTCTCTATCTTGTCGATTTGATGTGATCTGTTATGAAAATACAGAGTTTAATTACTTTGTCTGACATTGTGATCAAACCTCAAACTCTATGCATTCACTTGATTGTTTTAGGGTGCTGACTTAGACGATACAGTAGTCTAAATTGAAAGAAATTGCACCTTCCCCAATAACATTGAATTTTTTTGTTGCAAAATTGATGAGATTTACTACAACACAGAGGAAGTCTATACATAAGTAGGCTGCTCCATTTATTTATTCATTAACTGGCTTTGGAATCAAACTGAAATCATGAATAACTTTATCTCTGTTTGTTGTTGTTGCTAATCGGAAATAAGTTTGGCGTGAGACCTGCAAAACTCTGTCTCTCCGTAAACAACTGAAGAAGACAGTATATCAATGCAGCTCTGTGGTTGGAAAATGCTTTTGGTCAGACTGCTGCTCGTTTTGTAGCCAGTAACTTTTGGCAATATTCCGTTTCTAGTTCTTCCCTATTCCGGTGGTTTCAACCATTAACTGAGTTTTAGAGAGTTTGAGTTGTCTAATTGAGTTCATTTTTTCTAATTGATTCAAGAAAGAAAAAAAAAAACAACACCAACCAAAATATAAATCTTCATTCATGATCATCAACATTAGGAAAAAATATAAAAACAACACCAACCAAAATGCAGTTTCATTAGACAACTGAAACCCAAATTAAATCTCTCTGTAACTTAGTTTTTTAGTAGATTCATCTTCATATGGAGTAGCAGAAATGATTACTACTAAATTACTTACCATGGGCTATTAACTAAGTTTTTAAACTTAATCGCATTCAGCTTTGAATCCTCCATAATCTTCCTCTTCTTCAACTCAATACTCTCAATTTTTGATCTTTGCTGTTTTATTTCATTTTCCACCCTGGCAGACTCAGCAGCTAATTCCACCGAAATAGTTTCATCTTCTTCAAGCTTCTCTTCTTTCTGTTTCTTTTCCTTTTCAAGTTTTTCAACTTTCTCTTTCAAATCCTTTTCATCTTCAGCTCTTTTCTTTAGCAGAGTGAATCTTTCTCTTATTTCAGTAAGATCGTAACCCGGTTTTTCAAATTCCTCAAACTCTTCAGTGAAGCATTCTACTTCACCAAGAAAGCTAATTGGATCAACCAAGTTTTGAAATTTCTTGACCAGGTTCAAGAATGCTATGTCACATCCTAGTTTGATACATTCTTTGATGTTCTCACTCCTTAAATTTCCAAGTGGGTTGAGATGAGTTGATTTTTGTGGTATCTCTGAGAAAACTTTATCATACAAAAGCTTAAGTCCAGGACTTAAAAAAGAAGAAGAAGACCTAAGATTTGGTGAGAGTTTCATGGTATCAACAGGAGGAAGAGGAGAAGAAGGAGGAGGATAGGTGTTGATGGTGATGGTGATGGTGATGGTGACTGTAATGGTGTTGTTGGTAGTACAGGAGAACAAGAAGAAGAAGAAGAAATCTTCAGTATTAGTTTCTTGGGACATAATCATGAACTTGGAGTTGGAAATGTTGCACACAAACAAAGGGAGAATATTTAACAATTTTTGATTAACTGCATAAACATAGTTGATAGATATTGTCTAAATCATAAATGAACATGATAATGATACTATTTACAGAATAATTTTTGGTTTCCTCCATTAAATTCATCAGAGGCCTTCGACTTCAATTTCGTCGTCACTAGTCTTATAGTTTTCATAGTCATCGTCATCACTTTCCTCGTCGTCATTTTCCTTATTTTCTAAATCTTCTGCCTTGGCATACCTCAAACAATGTTCTGTTTCAGTGTACATGTGAATCAAAACTCTGAAATTAGTAATTACTAATTATTGGTCTCAAAGATGAAAAATGCTTTAGAAGATTAATTTACCTTTGACCTTTTGTTCATATACGGGACGGTCTCGCATCATCAAAGCAGCAGCTTCGCCGTTCAATGGGTCAGCAGGGTTGGGGTATAGCAAGAGCTGAGGCAAAAACACCTCAAAGATGTTCACTAGATCTAAAAAATACAAGCACAACAAACAAGGAAATAAGAATCAAAGTTGCAAGAGTAATATCTAAGAATTCATTTCAAAAATCAGACGAAGATTGGGGGTTTGAGTTCAAATCACCGAACATAGGGCTCCATGTCTGGTTAATGACATCAAGACATACCGAACCGGACCTGCATTAATTCAATTTCATAACTTTAAGTTATGTTTGTTCTGATCATGAGCAGTGAGTACTAGTAACTACATATCGAACCAGGATATGTTGTATTAGTCCGGGTTTGAGAGGGCTTACATTTCGTCGATGTTTGGATGATAAATGCGGTTGATGAAGCCGATGGATGGAGATTTGTATGGGTAAGCATCTGGTAATTCAACCCTAACTCTCCATACTCCTCCACTATACAAACCTGTTGCAACATTTTTTCATCATCATGCCATAAACTAGACACTCAATATATGTGGGTGTATCAAGTAATAGGTTGGGTGTAAATATCATACGACAACTGTATTAACTGTAAAAGAAGGAAGGAAGAAATCAAGATAAGTTTTGGTGCTAGAAGAAGAAGAAGAAGAAAGTCAGTTGTCGGAAATGGAAATTGAAATGCAAAGATTTATTAAGAAAGGGATCGGCTTACTATCGGGAGGACCATTGAATTCAACAAAGAATTGGGTGACTGAATCATCAACTGTTTCCACTTTGTAATCTGTCATCATTCTATCAACACAAAATTCTCCTTCAGGTTTTTTTTTTCAAAGATGATTACAAAAATTAAAGATAAATCCAAGAGAAAGTAAAAAGAAATTACAGTTTCATGACATCCATATCCCTTCTTTTGCTTGGTGAAGACATTTTTTTTCCTGCAACAACAAACTACCAGGATTTGGATGAATTGTGATTTTCTTCAGCAACTCCCATCCATAAATGAAAACTTGAGAGAAATATCAACTTAAAATTTCTAGAAAAAAAAATACAATTAATTAAACACCACATCAAGTTCATAGTAAATTAAGATTAAGTAATTCTTTACCTCTAAATTTCTTTCTGAAGTAGAGCGCGTGTGAGTAATCGAAATTTGAGTTCTTGAAGAGACGAAAAAAAGAAAGTGGAGATGGAAACGGAAATGAGAAGAAGAAACTGTTGGGTTGGGGAGGTAAGTTCATTTCTATTCATTTTTGTGAAGAAAATAGATGATATTGAAGTTACATTTTTACCCCTCTTTGAGGTCCTATCTATTTTGGTGTATTTATTTAGGAAACTTTACAGGAAGATAAGGAATCATTCATCATTCACATGTCACACTCGCACTCTCATCATATGCTGCTTGCTGATTGAACTTCGCACCTAACCTAACCCACATACAAATAATCATCTGGCTCAAGAAAGAAACACGATGACATTTTTGGAACAAGGTTATATTAGTATTTTGGTGTGTTGTTTGTTACTCCATGATTATCTCCTAATTTTTTTGTTAATCTATTTAAGAACTTAAGTTAGAGAATGATGGATGAACTGGGTTATTTTGCTTACGTAATGTAATGTGGGTTGTGCAAGGTTTGGCAAGCCGGCGTAAAAACTATGCTAAACTTTTCGGAGATTCTCTCTCCAGCTTACCTAGTACTTGTTACTGGAAAAAGGTTTCGGTTCTCGGTTTTGGGATGAATAAGAAGAGGGAGGAAATGGTAAACGTAGGCTTAAAGGGATCATGATTGAGGGTTTGAATAACCAATGATTGGACCCAAAGTATAAAAAGCATAAAGAAAGTAAGAAAAAGTCAGTTTGCTTGGGTTGGCTTTGGCAGATTCAAAACGTTAAGTGATCTTTCTTTATGATTATGTCCATTACTTACTTGACAAAAGGGATTACGCAACTTTGGTTTTTTAATTTGATAAGATTAGACACATAATCCGAAAATAGTTGTGAATAAAAATAAAAATGGCATCAGATTTACCAGATTATTAGTATGATCCAACCAGCACATGAAGAAAGAAGAGTCGAATGTTACTTAGAATATATATATATATATATATATATATATATATGGAATCTTCACATCAGCGGTAGATACCATTGCTTAAGACTTTTGGAAAAGATTATAAGTCGTTTTGCACCCGATTCCTCCGATTAAATCAGATTTTATTCGTATTTATATTTATCTTATTTCGGTAATCTTTTTTTTTTCTCTGATTTTTTAGTATTGTACTTTTACAATATGTTATTGTTACTTTTTCTCGAATTTCCATTTATAAAAAAGTTTCTTGTTTATCAATAAAATAAAATAAATAATAGATTAATTAATTAAATAACTTGTTTTGTACCCAAATTGATGATCAGTAAATACCACTGGTTGTTAATAAGGTTAACTTACCTTTTCTTTTCTTTTTTGATCGGAAAGGAGATTTAATAGAAAGAAGAATGTACAAGGATGTAAGCAATGATAACAAAATAAATAAATTACATCAACGGAAAGCAACATCCCAAGTTTGAACTACTGCAACAATATGATGCCAAAATACTGCGGCCCAAGCTCTTATCAAAGATTTGACGTCCTAATTCAGAATCATCACTACTTAAAAAAAGAATGATTTTTGGGGGACTACTAAAAAATGGAGGAGGACTACTCTTCATTTTTTGGGTAGATATTTTGAGTAATTTTGGGTCACCCCTTATCTAAATTTTTTTAATACCAAACTTGCCCTTGGTAATTAAATTAGTTAATAGTTAGTGTTAGTGTAATGATTAATTAGTGAGGTTAGATTAATTAGTTGGGTGTTTTTAAAAGAATAATTTTTGAGAAGAAAGTTTTTTTTTTTTTTTTTTTTTTTTAAGATGGTTGATTTCGAAATGAGGGTTTTGGGTACTTAGGTATACTTCAAATTTAGTTAATGTTGCTTGAATTGGCAAAAACTTTCGAAAAAATGAAAAATTTATAAACTGATTTCGACCATGGAAATAAAGTTCAGCTACGACATCTGAAAAACAGGTAGTTGAACTCATCTGCAAGTGTAGTTCGGCTAATGGTACTGAAAACACAGGTACCGAACTCGCTTTAATGGAGTTTTTGCTTTCTGAGAAAAGTTCGGCTAGGAAAAAAAAAATTGCGACGTAAACGAACTAGAAGTTCGTCTGGGAAAAAAAAATCGACGTAACCGAACTCAATATATAGGTTTTCAGAGAAAAGTTCGGTTAGGAGAAAAAAAATGCGACGTAACCGAACTAAAAGTCCGACTAGGAAAAAAAAGAAAAAAAGTTGCGACGTAACCGAACTAAAATTTCGGCTGGGAAAAAAATTTGCGAGGTAACCGAACTTTTCTCTGAAAGAAAAAACTCCATTAAAGCTGAGTTCGGCTAGTTCGACAAACTGTTTCACATAATTCCTAGCCGAACTCTCTCTGCACCTTTGATGATTACTACTCATTTTTTCAACTAAATAATGGGTTTGTGGATTTTTTTTTTAATCGAGACGATGAAGCGGAAAGAAGAGAAGAAAATGAACCCTCTAATAGTAACGGATTTGTCAAAAATTAAAAGTAATGGATTTGTTATAATTTTGATTTTGATTTTGTTTCGTTAATGATTTAGATTAGGTTATATATATGTGTATTTATTATATTAGTTTTAATTTTAATTTTAACTAGGGTAAGGGTAGGTTAGTCATTTATATACTTTAGGACACCCCTTATAAGTATAGGGTAGATATTCCTATCACAAAATAGTCCCCTCCATTTTTGAGTAGTCCCCAAAAAAATTGTTTTATGAAAATGTATTTCTTTTCGAAAGTGCGAGCTTTCCTTTCTCTCCTCAAAACCCAACCCCACATCTACATGTATTAATTCCAAACCACATCATTACCTGTTTGAAATCTATGATGTCAACTCTTCCAAAGGTCGTAGATAGACTTAGGAAAAGTCCATGCCCAGTTAGAACTTTAAGCTAATTTGCAATGTAGGAAGAAATGATCAATAGAGTCAGTTGTGCTACCATACACAATACAACAGTTACCAAGCGTAAACTCTTACGATTTAGCATATGCGAAGTGTTAAGTTTACCGTGAACAATTCACTGTTAGAAATTCTTTATGCGGAAGTAAGATGGATCACATACCTATGGTCATCGCTGATTTGATCTTGATGAATGAAAGAACCATTAAAGAAATCCCAAAGAAGAATGCAAGAATGACAGTCGCTTCCATGATCAGTAGAACACAATGAAGTAAGAATAATTATTACAAGGTCTGTCTACACTCTTACTAATCCTTATATCTCTCTGATTGATGGTTACAGAAATTTTGAGATTGTTTTCAGTGAGTGTAGGGACCTGTTCTTGATCTCCTTAAATAACTCTTCCATCAAGAGTCACAACAGACATGAGAACCAATTCCAAAAGACACATACTTTCATGGGAAAAGACACAACCTTAGGTGTAGAGACATGTCGTTTAGATGAAAACCATTCCATATGATGATAAGGCACATGATCCACATCAATGCTTTTCCAACATTCTTCCACTTGGCCCATGTGACACAAATTTGTCTCAAAACAGGCATTTCCCTTCATCTTATAAGTATGTGAATTTGGAATATTCTTTATATGGCCAGTGATAGTTCTCAATAAAATGAAACCTGTTAATAAAATTAATGTACGAATCATGGCGGTCAAAACTCTATTAGTGAGCAATCCCTTCCATGTATCATGATAACATCATTTCATAAATAGGTCCATCATAATGGCTTTATGAGTAAGTACCAATTACTTATTCAGGTCCAAATGTTGTCTCCAATGAGACATTTCTAATTTTTCCAAAACTTTATGTATACAACCTAATGAAAAATATAGAAATTAATCTTATTCCTTTATGCTGTAAGTTACATTATTCAGAAAGTGTCTAAACGCACAATACTTAATAACACATCAGAGGTTGATCAGACCCATATGCTTAATGTTAAAGCACTGCTTGGTCGAACTCGCAAGCGTTGCTATCTCAAGCTTGTTTGTCAAGTTTAGTTGCCAAAACTATAAGTCTTGATTTCTAGTCTACTTATAGCTAAGTCTCGGACTAGGATAGAAAGTGTAGTTGAGCTCTAGACTCCACGGCGTTAATCATACAAAGACGAAGAACTACTCAAGGAACTGGTGGAACTTCAACGACAAAAAGGTATGTGGAGACTTGAACTTATCTATCACTCAAAAGTCTATCTACTCTATCACCTATCTTGAGACAAAATTCGTATTGCTATATAGACTTTGATCATACACATTTGCTATTTCGATCCGAGTTTATCTCGCTTATCTTTTTCTCGAAATATGTGTTGGTAAGCTTTCGCTTTGGCCAAGTTCATCTTTACTCGTGACGAAAGTCATGTTAATTGTTTCAATCTCTTGAAAATCGCTTTAATGAAAAATAGTGTGTGAATAACCGTTATATATAACATCCTCTAAGAATGTTTCAATGATTGAAATTAGAGTTTAGAATATATAACCTTGAATGGATATAAACATTGTATGTGAACTCATACTTGTGTTAGTCCATAATCCTTGAACCAAAGTATGCGTAGTTTGTTGTTTAGGATAACCGGAGCTAAGTCCGCGTACCTGTATGCGTACTATCGGAAGTTCACATCCCGTGAATTTCTGCTGGAGTTTGTGAACTGAAAACAAGCTCAGACCGGGTAGTTAAGTATACGTACCCTTATGCGTACTTAAGTGGGTTATATTCTAAAAACAGTTTATTCATGAACTAAGACATTTATAAATTAAGGAATGCATATTTGCAAACCGTGGCTATAATGTTCATGAATCGATTCGAGTGAATCAAAATCGTTTTTGTTTCGATTGTGTCTTGTATACTTCTATGAGATCTAATCAATTGAACAACTCTCTAACTAGTTCATTTGAGTCACTTGAACTAGTTATGGTAAAGATGAATAAGGTTGATATGAAAGTGCTCATATGGCTAACCATTGGTTAACTAGTGTTGAACCAACTAGGTGTACACGTTTAGGTACGGTTACACAAACCTAAATGAACGTGCATTTCATTTGTGTATGACAAGCTAAGTTTGATCTAACGGTTGAAAGATATTAGCTTGAATCTAATCAGGTTTTCATCTAACGGTGAATATTGAATGCTTTGTTACCAAGGTAACTTAGATTACAAACCCTGATTTGAAGACTATATAAAAGAGAACTCTAGCAACTGGGAAACCTAATCCCCACACCTCCTGTGTGATACTAGTTGTATAAGCTAGAGTCGATTCTCCTTTAACCTTAGGTTTCTATCGAGACCCTATAGGTTAACGACTTGAAGACTTCATTGGGATTGTGAAGCCAGACCCAACTATTTTCTTTGTAGTTGCATGATCTGATCTTGTTGTTTCTATCGTATTTGAGTACAATCGTAAGATTGGCTTGAGATTGATTTCTCCGATAGGCAAGATAGAAAAGAAGTCACAAACATCTTCGTCTCATCGTTTATGCTTCCGTAATATCTTGTTTCGCTAGTCGATTAAGATTATTGTGAGGTGATTGATAATTCTAGGCTGTTCTTCGGGAATATTAGTCCGGGTTATCTATTGGTTCCTGTTCACCTTGATTTATCAAAAGACGGAACAAAACTCGTAGGTATTTCTGTGGGAGACAGATTTATCTATTCCTGTAGACTTTTCTGTGTGAGACAGATTTGTTTATTAAAGTCTTCGATTTTGGGTCGTAGCAACTCTTAGTTGTGGGTGAGATCAGCTAAGGGAATCAAGTGCGTAGTATCCTGCTGGGATCAGAGACGTAATGAGCGCAACTGTACCTTGGATCAGTGTGAGATTGATTGGGGTTCAACTACAGTCCAGAACAAAGTTAGTTTGTAGTAGGCTAGTATCTGTAGCGGCTTAATACAGTGTATGTTCAATCTAGACTAGGTCCCGGGTTTTTCTGCTTTTGCGGTTTCCTCGTTAACAAAACTTCTTGTGTCTGTGTTATTTCTTTTCCGCATTATATTTTTTTATATAATCTAAATATCACAGGTTGTGCGTTGTATCGATCAATTGGTAAATCCATCCTTTGGTTGTTGATTGAAATTGATTGATCCTTGAACGTTGGTCTTTGGTACCGTTCAAGGTATTTCTCTTGTATTCAATCAGGCTCGCAGATTTCTATTTGTTTGAGTAAGGATTGAATCAAAAAATTGAGATATAACTATTAGATATACTTTTTATTAAGATTGAGTCTGACTGTCTAGTTTATTCTCTTAAAAGTATATTGGAGTTAGTCCATACAGATTGCTAAGCGAAAAATTAGGTGAGGTTGTTGTACCCCCACTTTTCAATTGGTATCAGAGCAGGCAAACACGTTTAAAGACCTCATAAGTATGTGTTTGTAGCGATCTGACTATATGGACAGTAAAGTCTCTATACGCTTCACAAGGATAAAATTATGATCGTAGAGAAAGTTCTGAAAAGCTTGTTATTCTCCAGAAAAAGTTGGATGAACAAATTCGGATCAACTCTGATCTTGTTGCAGAAATTGCAATGCATAAGGATTTGAAATCTATCAAAATTCCTTCAATGGATTTGAATAACTCTGTTTATTCTTCTCTGAAGAATGGTCGTAAGTCAGATGATAAACGAGGTTTAGGCTTTGTGAAACCTGATGGAACTCAGAACTACTCAAACGTGATTAAAGATGTTGGTCCATGTATGTTCTGCGACTCTTACAATCACTTTCAACATACATGTATGTCCTTCCAGAAAAGTTTAAAAGTTGCTAATAATCTTCACAAGAGAGCTGAACAACTTTTTACTTCTCTAAAAGGATGTACAAAACTAACAAGAAATCCTAAACAGGATAGTAGTGTTAGTATGGGAGCTTTTGCTTTAAAATCAACATCACCTTTTCAATGGTTTCTTGATATTTTGTTATATAATTAAAATATCACAGGTTGTGCGTTGAATCGATCAATTGGTAAATCCAACCTTTGGTTGTTGATTGAAATTGATTGATCCTTGAACATTAGTCTTTGGTACCGTTCAAGTTATTTCTCTTGTATTCAATATGGCTCGCAAATTCCTATTTGTTTGAGTGTGGATTGATTCGAGAAATCGAGATATAACTCTTTGATATACTTTTATTAAGATTGAGTCTGACTGTCTAATTGATTCTCTTAAAAGTATATTGGTGTTAGTCCATACAGATTGCTAAGCGAAATATTGGGTGTGGTTGTTATACCCCCGCTTTTTCAATTGGTATCAGAGCAGGTGAACACTATAAACCTAATAAGTTTGTGTTTGACTGATCCTTGAAAGTTTTCCCTTATGGGAAATTTCTTTGGAAAACTTTCTCTTGGTATCTGTAACGCACGCCAGAACTCCTTAATGATTGTTCAGAGATTATTATGGATCAAACCTATGGTTTCTCATGATAATCTCATTACATCTAAGACCTTGGAAAACTTGGATAATGTAAAACAATCTAAAGGAAAAATTAAAAAGGAAGGGAAGTTGAGAAAACGTTCTTTACGCTCAAAGATATGGAATCACTAGATTAAGTCTTAATCTTTTTGAGGAATACTATCGTGATGGATCAATTGACAAAGATCTATTTAGAGCATTTGAAAACGTTTTTAGATTCTTAGAAAAGATTAATTCAATTAAGAAAAAGAATCATTCCGATAAAAATTCGGTACATGTCAAATCATGTAATCATGATGTACGAACTGGATATATTATCAACACAAGTAGGTCCAATGAAACGGGTTTTCATGTTGTTGATGCTGGTTTAAGATATCGGAAAACTCTCCTTTCTGATCATATGAAAAAGAAGATAGAAAGCTCTGTTAACCCTAATTATCATCATTACTATGATTATATCACTGGTATTGCTCACAAATATAAACCAGAAATGGTGCATAAGGATCTCTCTGCACATATTGCCACTTGGTAACTTACTTGGCACTACCCCATTTGTATATATATCTTGAGATGGGGCAAGAAATGGTTTGATTTGTGTATATTTGGGTTAATATGTTATTCTGTCCTCCTTAGGATATTTGAATAAGCTTTCTACTACACCGTCTTTTCACACAAATGTGTGTTTTCACGAATTGTACAACCTTGGTGCGTGAACATCAAAGAAAATCCTACATTCCTTTTGTGGGTCAAGGTTCAAAAACGTGTCCAAGCCCATTGGTGGGTATATAAAGGTAGTGATACGCGTACCTTTCTTCTACCTTCTTGTCCGCGTACGTGAACTTCTAGGGTTCATGTTTTTTCTCCATTAAATCAACCTTTGGGGGGGTTTCAAGGAACATATCAAGTAAGTCAATTCTTCCTCTAATCTCTTATTTTCTAGATCTCATGAAGAATTTCAAAGTTTCAAAAGAGGGTTCAAAAAATTTGGTTTCTTCATCTTCTTCTATCATGAACTTACCAATAGATCAAAATTCTATTAGAATTAGATTTGTCAATGACTCTTGTGGAAAGGTTTTTGAAAGGATTTCTTCAAATGGGTTTATTCTAAAAAAGAAGTTGGATTTACTAGTGGGCATAAAGAGGATTTGATTTGTTTTGAAAAATTCAATCTTGGTAATATCTTTGATGGTCTTGGTGAAGGTTTTGACACTCTTACAAGAATCTTTTATGCTAACATCTATGATGTTAATTGTGATGACATGGAATTCAAGACCATGATAAATTGACTAAGGATTCATGTACATAGAGAGTTGATTTCAAGAATTACCAAAATTCCCTTAGGAAGTTTTCACCTACCAAGACCTAGTCATGAAAGACCTTCTTATGAAACCATTTCTATTGGTCTCTTTGGTAAGAGTGTTGATTGGAATATGGGAAAATTTCCTACAAATAATCTTAGTCTTCCCTTGATGTCCTTTGGGAAACTTGGTATATCTAATCTTTGTCCCTCCACGATTGAGAATTCTCGTTGGAGCCGTGAGTTTGCGGAGTTGGTCTATTTCCTTGAGTTGGGAACTCAAAGTCTCGACATTTGTGGGTTTATCATTTATCAAATGTTGTCAATGACGACTCCTACAAGAAGTTAGGCTATCCATGCTTGATTGAGCAAATTTTTCGCACCTTCTCTATTGCTCCGATTGGAAACTCCATTGGAACTCCCAAGCTTGTTCGGCCATGTACTTTCAAACGTATGAAGGAGAATGCTTGCAAGAGACAAAGATATGACAACCTTGATGGCTTATCTGATTCGTCCTCCGTGAATCTTCTTCACAAAATTCTCAAAGGTGTTTGTAAGATTAATTCCAAGGTAAGGTGTATGCAAGAACAATTTCTTTTGATGGCTACTAAGTTTCCAGAAATCAAGGATGAAATGGATAAGATTCAAGCCACTCTTATGGTCTCCGACGATGAGGATGATGATTAGTTTTTCGTGCCTCTTTTTTAGAGTATGTTGATTCATATTTTTTCTAGGAAACTTCTTATGAGAATTTATTCTTCTATTTTTAAGAAGGATAAAATAGGGTTTGGAATAACCATTATTGTGAGTACACATAGCTATTTCCAATGTTTTTCATCTTCCAATGTATTTTAGATTTATTTATTTAAATTCTAAAGTTTATTTGGAAGATGATTTTGCAGTATTAATCTTTATGGTTTCATATATTGCAACTTGTTATGGGATATGTGTGTTTGCGTCTGTGAACTGTGATTGTCCCATACATGGTCAAAAGTTAAGTCTTTTATATGTCGATATGCAAGTATTGATAAAAGATTGAATGAACTTTTGACAAACAAATAGTGATGGAAGAAAGGATGAACTTTTGTTTACAAAGATTAAAGTCTATTATATGTCATTATGCAAATAGTGATAAAGAATAGAATGAATCTTTGTTTATTCCGCAGTATTGATCTTCCCTGATCCATATTTCTTATGTAAATACTGTGCGGCTCCGTAAGTTTTCTTATGTGAGCATTTCCGATTAAATTAATCATGGGTTCTCTTGTAGTTAATTGAATTGAGATTTTTTTGGATACAAATTCATATTCTTATGTGATTTGTTAATGTCCAAAGAAATCCTTCTTTTCTTCTGAAAGTAAGGTCGCTCTTGTTGTTCTTTCGGGAATGACATTTTATGGGGGAGAGTTCTTAATTGAACTTGTGCTTAATTGCCAAATCTTTGTGGGGAGTGCTGCTGTGGAATATTATAGGGGTTATCTTGTATCTTTATAAACTCCTTGATGAATGCATTTAGTTTCGGCTAGATGATTGCATCTAAAAAAGTTGATATGTGATTTTGTTTTGGTCATGAAGTGTCTCTATGTAAATTTCATTAGGATCCCACTAATTTCCGTACCTTTGCCAATTTTATATACAAAAAGGGGGAGAATTAATGTGTAGTTCACACTAAAAATACATATGGTTTCGGATCATTATGTAAGGGGGAGTGGTTTTCATGTGAGATGGAGTATTGACTAAGGGGAGTGATACATATCACCATAGTATTGTTTTCAAAGTTGTGATACAATTGAAATTTGATGTTGTGTGATAATACTATGACACTGTATAACAATGATTGCGAGCTTTTGTTTTCTCATTGTTATGGCTACGGATATTCAACAACGATGATGCTGAATTGAATAACTTTGGAATCATTGGAGTACTTTGGAAGTGACGAAGATTTCGAGTAATGTTGAAGAACCAAGGAGATCAAGCATTTGGATGAGAAGCTACAAAATTTATTTATTTTGTATTCCATATGTATTGATAGTTTTCTCACTAAAATTGACAAAGGGGGAGATTGTTAGAGCACTGCTCGGTCGAACTCGCAAGCGTTGCTATCTCAAGCTTGTTTGTCAAGTTTAATTGCCAAAACTATAAGTCTTGATTTCTAGTCTACTTATAGCTAAGTCTCAGACTAGGATAGTAAGTGTAGTTGAGCTCTAGACTCCACGGCGTTCATCATGCGAAGACGAAGAACTACTCAAGGAACTTGTGGAACTTCATCGACAAAAGGGTATGTGGAGATTTGAACTTATCTATCACTCAAAAGTCTATCTATTTTATCTCCTATTTTGAGACAAAAGTCGTATTGCTATATAGACTTCAATTATACACATGTGCTATTTCGAGCCAAGTTTAACTCACTTATCTATGCCTCGAAATATGTGTTGGTAAGCTTTCGCTTTGGCCAAGTTCATCTTTACTAGTGACGAAAGTCATGTTGAGTATTTCAATAACTTGAAAATCTCTTTGATGAAAAATAGTTTGTGAATAACAACTATATAACATCCTCTAAGAAATTTTCAATGATTGAAATGAGAGTTTAGACCATGTAACCATCTTTGGATATAAACATAGTGTGTTCTCACATTTGTGTAAAAATCCAGAACCGGGAACCCAAAGTATGTGTACCCGTACGCGTACTGGCGGTTGTTGCAAATCCGGGTAAGTATGCGTACCCGTACGCATACTAGAGGAAAGTTCACGTCCGTGAATTTCTGCTGGAGTTTGAAAGTGAAAACAAACTCGTCCGGTTACTTAAGTACGTGTACCTGTTCGCATACTTAGGTAGGTTACTTTCTAAAATCGGTTTGTTCATGAACTAACCGTGGCTATAATGTTCATGAATTGATTCGAGTGAATCAAAATCGATTTTGCTTCAATTATGTCTTGTATACTTCTATGAGATCTAAGCAATTGAACAACTCTCTAACTAGTTCATTTGAGTCACTTGAACTAGTTATGGTGAAGATGAATAAGGTTGATATGAAAGTGCTCATATGGCTAACAATTGGTTAACTATTGTTGATCCAACTAAGTGGAAACGTTTAGGTACGGTTACCTAAACCTAAATGAAGTTACATTTCATTTGTGTATAACAAGCTAAGTTCGATCCAACGGTTAAAAGATATTAGCTTGAATCTAATCAGGTTTTCATCTAACGGTGAATATTGAATGCTTTGTTACCAAGGTAACTTAGATTGTAAACCCTGATTTGGAGACTATATAAAGGAAAACTCTAGCAACTGGGAAACCTAATCCCCACACCTCCTGTGTGATACTAGCTGCATAAATTAGAGTCGATTCTCCTTTAACCTTAGGTTTCTCTCGAGACCCTGTAGGTTAACGACTCAAAGCCTTCATTGTGATTGTGAAGCCAGAACCAACTATTTTCTCTGTAGTTGCATGATCTGATCTTGTTGTTTCTAACGTGATTGAGTGCAGTCGTAAGATTGGCTTGAGATTTATATCTCCGATAGGCAAGATAGAAAAGTAGTCACAAACATCTTCGTCTCATCGTTTTTTATTCCACAATATCTTGTTTCGCTAGTAGATTAAGATTATTGTGAGGTGATTGATAATTCTAGGATGTTCTTCTGGAATATAAGTCCGAGTTATCGATTGGTTCCTGTTCACCTTGATTTATCAAAAGACGGAACAAAACTCGTAGGTATTTCTGTGGGAGACAGATTTATCTTTTCCTGTAGACTTTTTTGTGTGAGACAGATTTGTTTATAAAAGTCTTCGAATTTGGGTCATAGCAACTCTTAGTTGTGGGTGAGATCAGCTAAGGGAATCAAATGCGTAGTATCCTGCTGGGATCGGAGACGTAAGGAGCGAAACTATACCTTGAATCAGTGTGAGATTGATTGGGGTTCAACTACAGTCCAGACCGAAGTTAGTTTGTAGTAGGCTAGTGTCTGTAGCGGCTTAATACAGTGTGGTGTTCAAATCTGGACTAGGTCCCGGGGGTTTTCTGCATTTTCGGTTTCCTCGTTAACAAAACTTCTGGTGTCTGTGTTATTTCTTTTCCGCATTATATTTTGTTATATAATTAAAATATCACAGGTTGTGCGTTGAATCGATTAATCGGTAAATCCAAACTTTGGTTTTTGATTGAAATTGATTGATCCTTGAACATTGGTCTTTGGTACCGTTCAAGTTATTTCTCTTGTATTCAATCAGGCTCGCAAATTCCTATTTGTTTGAGTGTGGATTGAATCGAGAAATTGAGATATAACTCTTTGATATACTTTTATTAAGATTGAGTTTGGCTATCTAGTTGATTCTCTTAATAGTATATTGAAGTTAGTCCATACAGATTGTTAAGGTAAATATTGGGTGTGGCCGTTCTACCCCCGCTTTTTCAACCATCATAACAACAAATATATCCGTAGGATGGTCAAGAACAGAAGCGGATTGGATAGAAATAAACACTGATGGGGCTACTAGGGGCCACCCAGGAATGGCAGGAGCAGAGTTCATTTGCAAGGATTCAAATGTGCACACAGTGATGGCTCTTGCACAACCTTTAGGAATAACAAATGCTCTCACTGCAGAAACATAGGCAACTGTGATAGCAACCAGAATAGCGACGGAAAGACAATGGACTAAAGTGTTGTTTGAAACGGACTTAGAGAATCTTATGCACTTCATAAAGAGCTAAACAGAATCTCCATGGCATATCTCAGAAATGATTGCATAAATAACAAAAAAAAAATACGCCAAATTCCTTTATGCAATATACAACACAATTATCGAGAAGGAAACCATGCAGCAAATGGTCTTGCAAACTATATAGATGACGGAAACCAATCAACAAATTACTCAGACCAAGATATGGGACCAGGCAATCCCACATTTCATTAATCGGATTCTCTTAAGTGGCTCTATAGGTATCAAGTTCCCTCGTGTAATAACAATATAATTCATTTTTATAATACACATGCTTCAGAAGAAGAAAAAAACTGATTATAGGCTCATAATCCGTTATAATAATGGTCACCAAACAACCCCATTAGGTTTGGAGTTTTATTATTAGGACCAATGTATTATTCAGGACCGACTGATACGGAAAAATTCACGAATTCCTAAATTAGGGTTCAGCCTCTTAGCAACTCACTCTTTCACTCAGTCTTTTATTCAAATTAGCAGTGGATGGGTGTTTCTATTTACTCATTCCATAACCCTTCTGATAAGGAAAAATTTGCGGATTGCTATTTAGGGTTCAACCTCTTAATAACTAGTTAGAATCCTCACTTGATAGCCTTGCTCTTAGGCCAAATGCTATGATTGGTGTTTTTGCTTCGTTGTAGCTTAAGTATAGCGAAATCTAACTATTATAGCCTTTCGCTTGGCTTTAGTGTGGCCGTATCACTTCGCTACCAACAAAAAGTGGATCTGATCTGATCCACTTTGTAGCTAAGCGAAACTCAGTTTTCTTTTTTAGGTCCTAACAAAAGCTCAGTTTTTGTGGAATTTTTGGTCGAATCCTGAGTTTCTGTCAAATTTTCAGTATTAACCTTTTTTTTCTCCTAATTTTCCACTTTTAATTCTATTATTTTACTAAAATTTCTTTTTTTTTTCTTATTATATCTCCATTTTTTCTTAAGTTTTATTCCTTAAAACTTGACCATAGAAGATTTTAAGTTCAGGGGATAGAAAAGTAGACCTATGATCATTAACTAGTGGGAGTTTCATGGCAAGACCAGGAGGAGAAGGTGGTGACTGTGATGGTGTTGATGGTGGTTTTGGAGAAGGAGATGAAGAAGAAGATGATGGAGTCTTCAAGACTAGTCTTCCATTGATTTTGTTTGAGTTTGATGATCTCTGGTTTGATGCCATTGATGTTTTTTTGGTTGGGAGTTTTTTCTCAAAAGACTGTTTGAACTGAAATTCACTGTGATCTCAAATTCAACTCTGATGAAGAAGAACAAGAAGAGATGGGGTTCACTTTAAGAAGAAGGAGAAGAAATGGGGTTGTTTTGAAGTAAAAGTAATGGGTTCAGGGTTCAACCACATTACCATTTCTGTGAAATCTCATGACAATTTTTTAATCTTTTAACTTACATGATAAAAAATGATTCTCTGTATATGCACAGCTTTGATGATGAAATGCTAAAGACAGAGCCATGCTCTTTGCATGTCCATGTTCTGAGGAGAGAGGGATATGAGGTATCTAATTTTTGCCGTCCGGTTATATGGATCCGGCAGCCGACCTGAATTGTACTGGAGAAACTAAAGATTTCTACTGGACACCTAACTGGGTAGGTGAATGATATTTTGAAAGAAAGGCCTGGTCAACAGGTCAAATGTACGTGGAACTGCTTATTTTTTGCACCCAATAATGTTGTGACACATCAACTAGTTGAAACACTAGACAACAAAAAGGAGTCAACTATTTTGTGCCACCTGTGCCAGTCAAACCTATCTCATTTTCCTTCCCTTCCCTTTCTCAGGCAACAAATTCCATTCCCCCTTCCTTTTTCCGGTGGCTTATACTGAGTTTTAGAGACTTCAGTTGTCTAATAATTGATTAGGAAATCAGGGTTCAAGTAAGAAAAAAAGTAACAAAAACAGAACACCACACCAACCAAAAACAGATTAACATATTTTCATTCATGATCATCACATTCTAGTACTTCTAAGTTCTAATTACAGAATCCAGTTTCATTTGACAGCTAAAAAACTGATCTCTAAATAGATTATTCATCTCCATCATACATTACATTACCATGGAATGATGGAAATTCATTAGCAAATTTTCTAAACTCCATCTCATACATGTTTGAATCTTTCAGTATCCTCCTCTTCTTAATATCAATTCTCTTAATCACTGACTTCTCCAGTTTTACTTCCCTTGCTAACCTAGCAGTCTCTGCTGCTAACTCCATCAATCTAAACTCCTTGTTTTCAACTGTTGCTTCTTTCTGTTTTTGTTCTTCTTCTAATTTCTCAATTTCTTCTCTCAAATCCTTTTCTTGCTCAGCTCTTAGTTTCAGCTGATTGAATCTTTTTCTTATTTCAGACAAATCATAACCCATGTCTTCAAAATGAATGATTTCAGTCATAGATTTAATGCCATTGATCAATGCTTATAGAGAGCTTAACTGAAGAAGAAAAAAATGAATGATTTCAGTCTGATCTGAAATACAACTTTGATGATGAAGAAGAAATGGGTTTGTTTTTAAATAGATGTGATGGGGTCTGACTGACTGTCAAAGCTGAACCGTATTACCATTTCTGTGTAAGCTCTCACTCACTCCATCTGATGACAATTTTGAGATAAAAACAAACAATCCTCTGTTTGATGTGAGCCATGTGACTATCCAGTATATATCCACTATAAGCCATGGAATATGCAGAGTTTGATGTGGCTTTCTTCCAATCTCGGAAGAAATAAGTTATATGCATTTGCTAATTATTCAAGTCTAAATTGCGAATGCAGATTGACACAAAGAAAGAATCGGAATGCATTCAAATGTCATTTCGGCACAAGAAATTCCAAGATTAAACAAAGTGACTTCATACAACACCTTTTGCTAAATATTTTTCTCAAGGTTTACTTTCCCTTCGTTCATTCCTTGTATTGAATTTATTTGACTCCTAACTCAAAACTTTCGAGACTTTCCACTGCCCAAATTCTTTGTAACAACAAGGATTTATTCTCGAATTGCTAAATGCAAGACTCCTCCGGGCCTTCAAACTGAGAATAAAAAAAACATAGCCTTAGGTATTCAATCGAAAGAGAGGATCGGGAGAAGAGAAGAGGCAAGGCGAGAGTTTGTTATTAGGTGGTAAGAAGTGAACTCACGGCATAATGTCGTATAAACTTCAGCGCTCTTTTTTACGTGCAACCTCTTTACGGTGGAAGCAAACATACTGCAATTTGGAAACATAACACTAAATTCAGAAGAAGAAGAAAAAATCAGCACACAAACAACCCAAGTAAGTAACTCCATTTGCTTACTCATATGGGACATCTCCAAGCAGCATCCTATCTCCCTCGTTATCCTCATAAACTAGAGTATATTCGCCGCCACCGTCTAATAAACCCAAGTTAAAATTAGGATGATCCATACAGAAACATTGAAACGAACACAAATTTAAGTTCATGAAGTTAAGATAGTAGTACTAGCTACCTGCCAGAGGTATTTTGAAGAGTTCACCAACAGCAAAAGAAAGCTTCTCATAACTATCATAAGCTTTAATATCAACTTTCCTTCCAAATGGATGGCCATCCATACTGATCTTTACAAACAAACCATTCAGCAATTTCTCTTGTTCAACTTTTCTTTTCAGGAGATTGAATTTTTGTTTTATTTTAGTTAAATCATAACCCATATCTTCAAACTCCTTGAACTCTTGAGTACAACTCTCTTCTGCCTCACTAAGAAAACTACAAGGATCAACAATGCTGTGGAATTTCATAACTAAGTTCAAGAAAGCAATGTCATATCCCAGTTTGATTCCTTCTTTGATGTTCTCACTACTAGTGATATTTTCAAGTGGGTTGAAATGTGGTGTCTGTGGTAGCGCTGTGAAAACTTGATCATAGAAAACTTTAAGCTCAGGAGACAAAGAAGAAGACCTATGATCATGAACTAGGGGGAATTTCATGGTAAGACCAGGAGGAGGAGGTGGTGACTGTGATGGTGTTGGCTTTGAAGAAGAAGATGATGATGAAATGTTCATGACTAGTCTTCTATTTTTAGAGTTGGATGATCTTTGGTTTGATGCCATTGATGCTTTTTGGAGGTTTTCTTAAAAAAGACTGTCAAACTGAAAAATGACTGATTCTACTGTGATTTCAAACACAACTCTGATCTTGAAGAAGAAGAAATGCTGGCCCACTTGCACATGACTTTGAAATACATCACTAATGCAGTGTCATTAGTGAGTCATGTTTACAATTAAGGTATGGAAAAATGCAGCATTTCTTGCCATAACAAGCTTAGATTTTAGCCTTTAGGTAGCAATTTGATTGCAGCAGCAGGAAAGAAAACATGCAAAGGACATCGACAATTAATGTTTTGATATAAAAAGAAGGACATCGACAATGTTTTTATTTGACACTGCCTCTCATAAACTGTTTCACACTTCAATAGAGTCGTTCTTGAAAACTAATTTGATTCTGATCTTTGAGTGTTGGTTGTGTTCATTAAGTCAAAGTTAAAGTTGACATTTGCTATTAACGGATAAACCAGCTAAGCTTTTATCTCATGACAATTTAAAGATATTTGACTTAATCGATAATAATAATGCATGATTCTCTTTGAATTAATACTGAATGTGATGTGCTATTAGAGAATACAGAGTTTAATTACTTTCCTTGACATGGAAATTGCTTGCATACAGTGGTTTGATGCTCAATATGCTTTTGAGTTCCAAATTCAGTTCACCACATGCATCTGACCGTTTCGGTCTTTCCGTCCATGGAATAGAGAGCAAAAGATGCACATCATCAAGTATGTGACATATCCTAATTGTATGTGACAAAAGTCACAAAACCTCTTCTGTCATTTTTCCAAACTCAAAACTATTTCATACAAAGAAAAGAAATTATATCTAATATGGAAGCAGATGGAACAATTCTCGTGTATCTTATAGAAATACCCAGTTCTGTAGAACTAACAAATCAATGTACTATGATGATAATGAGAATTCAAATATGTTTATTGATGCCATAATGAACTAGGTTATTACAAAAGATTTATTCATGAAAATCCCGGAAAAAATAATTGTACTACCAATACAAAAACAAAGCATGAAAACATAAAAAGATTGCCTTACCAATTATTTCAGTGATCAGTCTGAAGAGGAACCACGCGCACAAACATGACATTTATATGATTCTGCTGCTGGCTCGCTACGCACGGAATGGCGACAGGCTTTCAACAAATGTTGAATACATAAAAGGGTGGTAAGGATAAGAATCCATGTCATCAAATATAATAATCAATTTGAAAGTCTTGGATTTCCTGTTGTAAGAATAAACACATGGAGACCTTATTGTTGTATGACCAAAAACACATATCAAGAGCATGTAGTCTGATCCTGGAAGGGGATACATGTCAATTTTCGCGTAACTCAAAGCAATAGGTAATTCAATAACCTCTTTGGTCCAATTCATCATGTCTTCATTCTCCTTGTTGTCATCAAATACATATAGCTCAATGCTGTCAAAAGCCGGTCTAGTAGATATAACAACACATCCGTGCAGTTGCAATAAAACAGGATAGAACTTAAAACCACGACCATCATGACTTAAAAAATGAGACTGAGAATGGCGAGGAGGAACGAAATTAGGAACTGGGATAACTCTGAACTTTTCACTTCCAAGATCAAATGCCAATAGCACTTCATTCATGCTTGTGTCTATTTTGGTTAACTGTTCTGCAAAGGAAGGAAGACTTTGAAGATCTTTAACAGAACTCCTCCAATAAATGGAGTTATTTGCGTACACAGACAAATCTTCAAAGCAACATGGTGGGAGTGCCTCATAATCGGTTTTTTTCCATGCATTGCTGTCGCCGCCTAAAGTAAAGACCTCACAAGCTACAAACTCTAGTATTGTGTTATCAGCTGGACATTCAAGTACTCTCCAAATACAGATCACTTTGTATTTCCCCGTGGTAGAGTCGAATCCAAAGAAATAAGTTTGAAACTCATGAGTTGCATTAGAACCTGGCTTTCCCTTGAATTCCACCAAGGAAGTTGGTCTGCTGCACTGTTGTACCACTTCTCGAGTACTAAAGTTGTATATGGTAACAACATTAATAAAATTCTCAACTATACCGAACAATCCATTTGCCGGTCCAATGGTATCATCATAAACTAAAAAATCCGATTCCCTCTCCGATAAAGTGTGCATCACTGTTGTTGTTGCTATACCTTCATGTTCAACCGATAAACTGGCCGTCAAGTAACTCCCCAGACTGAAGCTTGTTTCTGAGTATCTCGGCTGATCAAGTATCACAAGGAGACATGGTTGTTTTTTCGAATGACTAAGCTGCAGCTCATGCAACCATGGATCTTGATTGATTAAGAATTCCCAACGTTTACAAACACACTTAAACCTAATAATCGTTTTTAGTGGTAACCTACTCAGTATCTGAATTTGTACGTCTTCCTCAAGATGAAAACCACTATCACTAATGTTCTTGTTCTTTGTCTTCTTCCTCTTGATACTTTTCCTTTGTTCTCCTGATGATTTTATTTTGGCTCTACTTCTCAGTTTCATTTTGTAATCCTCCATGAGAAATGAAATGAAATTTTTGCCCTAAAAAATCTGGAGATAAAAGAATGAATCTAGTTCTTCTCTAACGATGAAACTAGCAGTATCAGAAATCACAAAAACTAGGGTTTAGGTTTACATACCAAATCGAGAATCGAGGGTTTCAGAGATCCTCCGCCGTATTCCAACTCTCTCCCTTTTCTCATTTCGTTTCCTTTGTTTTGGCTTGGGATTACGTCGAGTGCCTGGCTACCTCGCAGAAAAACGTTTATGAAATCCTGATTAAGCACCTGAAATACTGAAATTATAGAAGATAAAAATGGGCGATTTCTTAGGAAAAAGGTGGACTAGGTGTCAGATCATCGGAGGAGCGGAATAAGACACTTTTGACAAAATTAGCCTGGATATTCCTGCAAAATGCTGATACTTTGTGGTGCAAAATTTTAAGGGCACACTACTTAGGGATCATAACACCTAGTCCACCTTTGACAGGTTCAGGTGATCATCAGAGCCCCACCACGGCTGAAGCTTCTGGGTTTCTTCTAACTACTACGGTGGCTCAATATATGAACTATAACATCATTGAAGTTTGTTAATGATAACAGAGTTATCCGTCCTCAAGACTCTCAACTGAGTCGGTCAGATGATGACCAAGTTAATAGCTCAGGTCTTTAGGCTGTGTTCCCGTTCCTTTGACGCAAAATTTTCGGAATTGAATTCCGTGGGAATCCAATTCCCTTAAAACTCTCCTTTTCCATTACATCCACGGACCGGTGGAATGGAATTCAATTCTAGAGGAAAAGGATTACCCCAGAATTGAATTCCTGGGATTTGAAAACTCTGAAACGAACACGTTGTAATATAAATAAGACTCAAATCTCCACAGGTTAAGTGTGGAAGATATTCACCTAAATTCTGAGCTCTTAAGTAAGTTGATGTTCAGAAAGTTGTTCAAGAAATACAAGGTAATGTGAGCAGATCTCCTGGAGAATTTCAAGATATCTTGATCAGATTAAGTCCAATACCATTGCACAGACAAGGCTTTAATTTTATTCCGCGAGAAGCCAATGAAATTTCTCAACAGACTGACCTGAGAAAAGAGTTTTAAAATGAAATACTAATAATACAACTATTTTGTGTCTATGAAAATCTACATTTATATCATACATAGAATATTTGGCCGACGTTCAACAGACTCTCATGAGGTACATGGAATATTACACTATTCTCTCTGCAAACCCTCTTTAAGAAAGCATAGACGTAATCGATCGATATCTTCTTAAGGAATTTCGAATCTCTTCTCGCTCTCACTATCGTATTCCCAAGTATATGTACTACACCTGCATCTCTACAGCTTTTTAGGTACTCCATCTCATCCAATTCCGATTGATGACTTGCCTGCCCTGCTGAACTGAAGAAACTACTTGCCGCTATTAATGCTGAAGCCTGTGCCGGTATAATGCCGTCGTCTCCTGATGAAGTCATAGTGCTGTCCACATTCAGAGATATCATGTTTCGGTTCTCGGTTAACTGGGAATCTCCGGACCTCACTGTTTGCTGTCCATATAAACTGTACTCATCCGAATCTGAACACCCTTCCATCATTGATTCTAGTCTGACAAACAAGAAAAGGTTTTCAAAGAGCTTTTTCTCAAAATCGTCGTCTTTCTTGTGGAGATCCTTATAACCATACCTGGCCACGCACCGGAACATGTGGAATTCCTTGGGTCCAATTCGCTTTACAAGGAACCGTTCTTCTTGAGGTACTGTGTAGACGGGGAGATACTTCACGCAGACAAAAATTACAACCGAGTGAATTGCAGGGAGATTTGTGATGAAGTGAGAGAAGATGTGAGGAACTCCACTCGCTAATTCAGTATACACGAGTCCAATACCTGGGACCCGTACTAAACCTAGGCTCGGTCCCAAACCGAGTATCCAAGCCATTGATACTTTACTGTGCAACTCAACTTCGTAACGCTTCACTGTTCCGTAATGCCACACGTACATGATGATAAAAAAAACTACAGCTATCACAAGAGGAACCCAACCACCTTGATCTATCTTAAAAAGAACTGCTGAGAAATACGTGCACTCAACGATTAATGATAAGACAGTGAAGATCACAACCAGAACCCAGTGACTCCGCCATACCAGTAACATTACAAGTATCATAAGAAATGTCGTTACAAGCATAACTGTCACAACTGCTGTTCCTGTTGGTGGCCAAAACAAAATAATATTCATATTTAAATGCTGATCCTCTGATTTCCACATGAAAGACGCTTCACGATAAGCAGGAGATATAATGTAAATATGAATGGAAAAAAGCAAAATATAAACTCACCGTAAGCATTTCCGATCTGGCTTTGGTTTCTAAATCCTGCTGTAACAGCAATGCACATAAGCATAAGAATCCAGTTAATATCGGGTATGTATATCTGCCCCAGGAATTTCTTTGATGTATGAACAACTTTCACCCTTGGGAAACAACCAAGTGCAAGAGCCTGCTTGATTATTGAAAAAGTCGCAGAAATAGTGGCCTGACTTGCCACAATTGCTGCTCCTGTTGCGATAATAAACACTGGCCAGTATATGCTTTCTGAAAATTACCAATCAGAGGTTAATCAGACAAGAACTTAACTTGCTGCAGGTAATTGATTACGAAATTTCAAACACAGGAGTTCGGGACAGACGTGGTATAGAACGGTAGAATGCATCAATCACATGGTCCTGATTTTTGATGATGTAAGCAGCCTGTCCTGTATAAGCCAATAAAAGGCAAGGGAACACGAGCATCGTGAAAGCTAGTTGAACAGCCGATACAGGAAAATGGGCTAAGTCTGCAAATAGAGCTTCTGTCCCTGCAAGGATTACGTAGATTCATTAGTATCCGGCGGGTTTCTGCCTGTAGCAAATATCCAAATATGTGAAGAATAGTTAAGGTTATTTACCAGTGATACTAAGCATGATTCCTCCAAGGGTTCTCCAACCTCCTCGTTTGAAGTATCTATAAATATAAACTGGAGAGAACGCCCTTAGAACTGAGCTATCGTATTTCCATATATTGAAAGCGCCAATGCCTCCAATTAAAAGAAACCAAAGTAGGACAATTGGAGCAAAGAGCCATCCAACTCTATCTGTTCCATAATGCTGCATGCTGAACAAACCAACTAATATGACAGCCGAAACTACTATGACTACATCTGCATAGAAGAAAACCAAGACTATTACCCGTCTTTCCAAATGAAGAAAACCGTATATCATCTGGAAGAAAAGTTGCCATCATAAGAATCATTTATAGTCTTAGTATCAGGAAAGAAAGGTACCTCCGCTCATCTTCGGGTGATCTACCTTGATCCCTCCAACAGCCGAAAGGACTGAAACATAGTAGTTACAATAATAAATCTTTTTGTATTTTTCTGTTTTGATTCATACTAGACAGCAAAGTATTTATTTTAGTGTTGTCAAAGAGAGCTCCGGAAATAAGTTCTAGTAAAAGGTCATGCGACTGATTATGTATCGGGCAGAAGACAAAGGAAGCAAAGAGAGTCTAAAATACAGCTAACCGAAAAAATAAATGCTATAGTAGTGTATTACTACAATGACTTTTTAACTGAGCAAATGAAACCGAACACAAGAAGAAGAAAAAACGGTGAAATTGCTAAAGCAAGAATGGGAATCAGACCTGATATGGCTGGAGTTAAGATCCCGTCTCCAATAACCATGCACGTCCCGACAAGCACAAGAATCAACAGTAAATTTCTCCTTAATGCTGTCGCTTCCAACCATCTCTTTGTCTTTGCCGCAAAAGATTTCTCATGGAATATATGACGACTGTACGTTGTCAACTGCTCATCTGTCCGGTGTTGGTTCGGAATAGTATTCACTTTAGCATGTCTACATAGCAGTGAATAAAGAGCAAACGTTCCACCTGCAACATAGTTGGACAATTATATTCACATACATAATCACATAATCTTTGACCCTCTAAACTCAGACTCTTTCCAAACAAAAATAAAAAACAGCCACAGGGATATACTAGTTGATATATGAATATTCACCTTGACCATTGTCGTTCGCCCTTAACACAACAAAGACGTACTTGATGAGTGGAATAAGAGTAAGAGAATATATAATCAACGATAATGCTCCTATAACATCCTCTGATTCCTTGATTCCATTGGGAAATGTATTATAAAAGACATACAGAGGAGATGTGCCCAAGTCTCCATAGACCACTCCAAGACTCTGGAATGCTAGTCTGAATACTAACAGCGACGAAAATTTCTGCAAAAAAATTAAACAAAAGCACATCAACACTGAGAGCCAAGTTTTAGACCCCCAATTCCCATTCTGAAACTAGTCTGCATCCTAATCTACTGATCAACAGACAAAGACCCCATAATATGAACTATGGATCAATCAAGATTTGGTGTAATTAGCTACTAATTGGGATTTGTCCACAAATGATCAAATACAAATGGGTTCTACAGTGATTAATAAAGAAGAACAAAAAGAAGAAAAGGGGGTGGTGAAATGAGTCATACCTTTTCTCTGTACATATTCTTGAGCCTTCCAGCTTCTTCCTCCATGGGTTGATCAAGTTTCTGGTCTAAATCCCACATACTTCCTCTATTCTCAGTACTCTCTTCATCTATTGGTGGTACTGAATTTGATGTCTCCATCACTTTAAACTCTCTCAAAATTCCCCTCAAAATCCAAAATTGAATCACTGATTTGATGAATGAATTGAAATAGAAATTGAAGCAAACAAACCCATCCTTTTCAATTATTGATTCTCCACTGTAAATCGAATGAAATGAACAAAGTTTCAACTTATTATTGTTACAGCAATACCACAACAATACTACTCTTCTCCTGCTAGAAAACAACAGCTGAGGATAAAATCTGGGTTTTCATTTTTCTATTTTTTCCCCAGAAATCTTAGCTTTAAATTACAAAGTGGGTCCAGCTTAAAATGGAAAAACTATCAATTTACATATACAAACACTAATAAAGTTAAAAATCTAGATAACTACATATCACTATTACACAGAATCCTCCATTAACAGACCTCAAAAATGAATACCCAGAATCAAAATTGAGCTAATTAACAGGATTAACCAAATCTATATATATGAATCTCTGTTCAAAGTCTAACAAAAAGATCAAAATCTGAGACTAGAAAAAGAGAGACCTTTTGAGGAATCGAAAAGATTTGATAATAACAAGAGATTGATTGTTATCATTTAAGTGTGAAGAAAAAGAGAGGGTCTTTTTAAAACGTGTGTGTTGGAAGGAAGAAGAAGAAGAAGAAGAAGAAGAGACAAAAACTAGTTGTTGTTGTTTTGTTTCTGATGCCATTAAAAGTTGGTCAGTCTCTCTTCATGCTCTGTTGTTATTTTCATTCAAGTTTTGTTTTTTATTCCTTTTTCCTATTTTTACAGCATATTCTCTCCTGCATTTACTGGTGCTTGTGGGGGAATGCATTTAGGGCCCTTAGGCCCATGGTTTGCCGTATCCACCCGATAAGGGCGATATCGGTTGTGTCGTATAGTATGCGTTGCCACTGATACAAGATCCTTAGCTTATCTATATCCGTGGTTATCCGATACGTCTATGTCGATATATACAGTGTTTGTGTCATATGGACCTTTATACGTCGATATTGTTTAATACTAACAAATACGAAATATTTGTTAGCTTGACTATATAACCTTGATTCAAGCTTTTTTTGACAACATCTTAGCTTTTTTAGAGTCATAGCTAACCTTGATAGTCGAGATGGTATGCATTCTATGTACACAAGCAACGAATCAAAATTTGATAGTTTAAGTCAGCAAATGCATTCAATGTCGTTCAGCAATGAATATTTTTTCAAAGTGGAAAACGAATGGAACTTCGATCAATAATCTAGATAGACGAGAAGGATTCTTTGACGATTCATCTAAACCTATAAATATTCTCTACTAATACGCTATGATACCGGCCAAAAGATCGACATAAACCATTTGTACTATTAGAAGTTAACTTGTACTTTAATATTTCTTCGCCTTATTTTATATCTAGTGGAGATAATGAAATATGCTCGGTAATTTATTTATTTAAATTACAATATTTTTTCGCAACCAATAGTTCAATCACCTTTACTTAGCTCATTTGTTGCACTGGTCAAAATTTATTGAACATCTAGTATATGCAAATCTATATGATGGAGGATTACAATATCTCAATTTGACAAAAATCCTCGGTATTGGTCAGTATCTATATCACTGAGGACCAATATGATACTGATACCCGATATAACTCCGACCATCCTTCAATTTGATGATTTAATTTCTTAGAAATTACATCATAGTAATACCATCCATAATATGTATGATAAAAGCTAAAATCAAAGTTATATTTAGTTTTAGATTTGGGTTTCTCCAATGACCACGCATACTGGGGCAAAAATAAAGTACAAAATCAGACCATATTTCGCCAGTATAGGGACTAATCTTGAAAATGAGTTCGTTAATATATAGTGTTATACATTGTGAAAAATAAATTTTTAAAAATTTAATTTCTTTTTCCATAAACCATTCAATCATGTACTTCTAGAACAATTATAAATAATTTGATTTGATCTTGCCAAGCAGAGTGGCTCCACATCAAAGGAGAAGACTTCCAATATGGAAGTTGTTACGAGATCTTAAGAGCGTTGCCCAAATGTAATTCAATTTTTATTTTTTAATTAATTGATTAATTGTCAACTTAAGCCTAAGTGTAAGTTTTAATGTTTTTCTTACTTTCATTTTCAACAATACTTCTTAAATTCATTTAACAAGCTTAATTTTCAACAATACAAGTCAAATTTTCAAATTCATTAACAACTGTGTTTTTTTGGTATAAACTTCGAATTAATCGTTAGTAGTCATTTTACAAGATATAAAGCTAGACAATAATAATTTAAAATAAGGACTTTAATAATAGAAATCTCGGACAATCTTCTTCATCTTGTTTTCCTTTTTCATTTCACATAACTTCCGATCAATGCGCTCATGAACGGAGTTTCCTTTATTTTTGTGACTAATACTCTTCTTTGCCTTCATATTTGGTTTGCTTTGATTCTCCTTACCTTAAACTCTTCTTTGCCTTTTCTTAGCTGCAAGTTTGAGTTGGTTAATATCCAAAACTTGGAAATTTCTTTGTTTTTTACTTATTTCTTTATAACTATCATGTACCTTCTTAACAACAGCTTCAAGTACTAGTCTATTCTATAAAAATCAAATGGGGTTTGAAATTCTGCCATTTCAAAAGGATTTAAATTAAGAAAGAGAGAAACAGAGAAAATTTTATGTAATTTTTTTTACAGGCACTAAGGGATTAGCCACTGGCGCTGCCATGCCACCTGGTATGACAATTGGACCTTTTTTTTGCCATGATTCACATGAACTGGAATTAGAATTAATAGTTGTTTAGAGTGGGAGTTAGAGTTGGGATTAGTATTAGTTCATAGTTCACTAGATTAGATGAATTTTCATCATCTTGGAAAGAAAAGTATCACCTAATGTTCAATTTAGTAAGAGGAAAACATGTTTGCATCAAAATGACACGGACACTCCCAAAATGGATAACTCTCGACTAAAAATCTGAAATTTAAAAATTATGGTTTCAAAAAATGGGTCATTTGACCAAAATAGTGTACTTTCCGGTTCAAATGGACGTGTAAGCTTTCGTCTGGGTGATATGGACGGGAATTAGTAAAACTGTAAACTGACTATCATACCCTTAATCATATTTAGTTTTTCCTTTTCTTTCTCTTCTGGGTACATTTTCCTCTTTCTCTTTCTCCGTTGTCGGTATAAAATCCACCTGCATTTTTTCTCACCATTGATAAAAACTCATTGGTATAGTCTTTCACCATCGACACCATCTTCCTCCACTACCACCACCATAAACACCTTTTCATCACAGTAATTTCCACCACCATAAATACCTTCTCAATCTTTCTTGTGATTACGGCCGCCACCACAAACATCAGCACCAATCTGATTTCAGTCGGTACCACCTCCACTGGCTCCACCACCGTCAACAATCAAACCCATTCTCATACCCTAATTTCATTAAGATTTATCAATTTCATAAAAATTAGGGTTTTGTCTTCAATCAATTTCATAATATGAGCACTCGTAAGTTTCCTAACGCTAATTCTCTTTTTGATTTTATTCTCTGAACTCATCAATTTCACATGCATTGATCAACCTGGAATTTATGAGATGAATGATGTTGTATGAATTATGAAATTTTAGTAAGTTTTTTCCTTCCATAAACATGGGTGAAACTGGTATCATCCTGAATTATACTTGAAATCCATGAGATGGATTGATGATTTCATGAGATGAATGATTTTTTATTTTATTTTGTTTAATCATGGATGAAACCATTATCATCCTTTTCTAGACCCAATTTTTTCCTTGTGTAAACATGGATGAAATTGTTATCATCTCTTTGAATTTGGTTGAATTGATTTTCATCCATGTCTAAATAAGTATGAAACTTGTATCATCTTGTTATAAATGAAACCGGCATCATCCTATCTTAGACCCAAAAACTATGAGATGAATGCATTATAGACTTTTTATTTTTCCTTGTTGCTTAAACATGGATGAAACGGGTATCATCCTGTTTTGAATTTGATTGAATTGGTTTTCATCCATATTTAAATAAGTATGAAACTCGTATCATCCTGTTTTAGATTTGGCTGAATTTGTTTCATCCATGTTTAAACCAAAAACTGGTTTCATCCTATTTAATTTGGTTGATTTTTTTTTCACTCGTGTTTAAATTAGTATGAAACTGGTTTCATCCTGTTTTAGATTCAGTGAAATTTGTTTTCATCCATGTTTTAACTAGGGGGAAACCGGTTTCATCATGTTTTAGACTGAGTTAAATATGAATGAACTACATTGTCAAGAAAGTTGCACAAAAGGCGCTTTCGATTTGCATAATATATGGTGTTTTTCTGATGACATTTTGAAATTTGATTTCCTTACATATATAACATGCCAAACATTCTAATAGATGAGGTATTTGGTGAAAACTATGGAAGCAATATGATAGGAAATGTGAGGCAGACCGACCAGAGACATCATCAAGTATTGGTTGGGTTATATGTCGATGCACTTAGGCATAAATAATAATAAAGTATCGAATTGGATATGGTCTTTATGATTTTTACAAATTTAATGAATTACTGATGTATTATGTTTTGAAATTGTTTTACTTTTATTCATACTTGGATGAGACTAGTTTCATCCTGTTTTTGGTTGAGATGAAATTGTTTCATCTAAATTTTAAAAAGGATGAAACCAGTTTCATCTAGTGTTTCCATTGGATACAACTTTTTATATCTTGTATTACTACTGGATGAAACTGACTTCATCATGTGTTGCCACTGAAAGAGCCTGGTTTCATCCATGTTTCATCATGTATTGACATTTTTAATTTTTCATTTGAAAAATACAAACTAAATCAAGACTTGATTTTGCAGTTGTTACTCTAGAATGGATATTCTCTACCTCATGGATTGGGTGATGGAATGTTACACCTTTGAATAAGGAGCAATCATAAGGAAGAAGATGATCGTAAAACGAGGAGACCTCGTATATGAAATACTGAGTGATTAAAGTAGTTACTGGAAGTTGAATGAGATCACTATGGTCGTCGTTTCATTTGGTTGTTTAGTAATATAGGTCGCTACGAAAATAAACTTTGATGTTATTTAAGAGTTTTTTGTTTGTAATTAAAAGTGGATTTATCTAAGAATGTATATTTCTTAATTGCAGGTCAAAGTAAATTCAGTTAGCTAGCATACACTACAATTTGTTGTTAATTTCATATAATCTTGTCAGAATAGGCAGAATGAAACCATGTACATCCCGAGAAAACTAAATTTTTCGTCAAAATATGCATGATGTAACTAGTTTCATCCAAGCAAATTTATTTATTTCAGAGTGTGCAAAATGAATGTTTTTTTTGTATGAATATGCTGGGTGAAACCAGTTTAATCCTGCAGATTTTTTTTTTTCAGATTAGGAAAGATGAAACTGGTTTCATCTATATATAACATGTGATGTAATGAACAAATCTGTTTTTCCAGGAAACATAAATCCTAATACCATAAACGTGAAACCAAGAGCAACACTGGAAATCAACTCTTGTAATTGCAAAAATGAAGAACTTTTAAACTGCTTTGTCTCTTTGATTCAACCAAATCAGCTCCACTTCCTTCATTTGTTATCAAATCAGCTCTACTTCCTTCGTTTGTTATTTTTACGACATCACAAAACCATAATAGATTCATCAGCGTCTTATCCAAAAAAAACAGAAGCAAATGCTTAATTTTTAATCTTGGTTTAACTTTGAATTTCAAATAAGCCTAGAAAATTACGAACAAAAACCCAAACAAATCATAATTTGGTGTTGAATAACAAACCACATAATCAATATCTAATGAAATTTCAGATTATATTGAATCAGAGAGTAGATTGCATTAAAATGTGTAATGAAACCCTAGAAATCGAACTTAGATTTGAACAAAAGATTAAAGAAGATTCTGATGATGGATAAAAACAACAACCCATTCTTCCCCTCTCCAAATGGAACTCGAATTTCAATTTAAACCCTCTCAATCGACTACAAACATCAACGGCGGCAATAAAAAATTTACAGTGATTCTTCGCACAATTTCTCAAATAAAATAACGTCTCAAACTCCGTAAATTTGTTATATTTGTTCCCTCTTTTAGCTTCATGGATTTTGGGTTTTCAATAGTTGAGTTAGTAGGGTTCGATTGACTATTACGGTGGTAAGTACGGTGATCACAGCGAAGAAGACGGCGGTGATAGTAACGAAGACAGAAGAAATCTGTAGAGTTTTTGTTTAATTAGATAGAAGGGAGGGTATTCTAGTCAGCTGCAGTGAAATTGAATTTAATTTTTGGGTGAAATAACCAAACATGATATTTGAACAGTATCTTTTTTATTCTTGTCTATATAAACAGCATCAAAACTTACCAGTCTATTTCACCCAGGAATTATGGATTTTGGTCTTTTTAACCAATTTTGTGTTATGGTTTAACCTTAGCGAGTAGTAATCAAAAGAAAAATGCGCATTTAAAACGTATGGTCGACGTAATTCTAGAAGAGTTGGTACGTAAGGTGTAGTGTGCGGGTATAAACCGAGCAGATGGAATATGCTTATTCCTGCTTAAATGCTGCTGCAGCCAACTAGACAAGATACACGAATGATATGGCAAATTCCTAGCCCTTCTTTTGATATGGACTCTGAGATCATCCATTGCCACATCTTCTCTATGGATATTCTAATTTGACCACCATATCCATTACCATTTACTCGTATAACATGTGCCAACAAGAATAAGATTAGACATTGATGGTTGTGGGTAGGTTGACAAAATGAACTCCTTCTCTAGCTAGCCACACGTCTGTAGGTACGAAATATACATAAAAACACGTCCACTTGGAATATTTTTGTACATGTAACCGGCCATTAGGTATACTTTAATTTTAATATATATAAAATCTCATACTAATTGCTTTTGCTTTTTATTTTTTACTTACGGAGAAGCTGAAGCACTATGCTGTTTCTGGTTGCCAAACATGCCGTAAAGCTTCACCAAATTCACCTGTCAGCGCAAACAAGTAATAATCCGTCATGTGTCCGAATTAGGTTACCGTAAATAGAAGAAGATATCACCGTTAGGGAGTAGAGAAAATTAAGGAAGAAAAATCAAAACATTAAAGAAGACTCAAACAAATTTTTTTTACCGGACCCACTTCCTAACCATAAGAATATATTTTATTCTTTTATATTCTTGCTCATCTTCTCTTCTATTAGTATTAGTTTCCCACCAAATGTTAGATTAAAAAAGATGCGGTGCACATAAGTAAAATTCTAGATTTTAATTGTGCTGTGAAAATGTGAAATTGATGTTCTTTAGCTTTGAAAAGGGTGACCTTTTGTAAACATTAGATGTGTATGCTAGACATATATCAATGGTTTATGGTCGAAATAGATCATGTATTGAGTTAGCTTTTCATCTTCATGTAATTTTCCTGTTATTTTGGAATTCTTTTCATCTTCATTTAATCTACCGTACTTTATTATGAGATTTTAAATCACCACAGTTACCCAGCTCTTAAGTTTAATCATCTTAAATTGTAATTGTTTAAGTAAAGACCTCATTTGATTGCGCTAATAAAATAACCAAAGCACAAGGGACCAAATCGTACTTTTTCCCGCCAATTCTTCTTATAGCAATTGGAATCCAAAGATGATGTTGGTATACTTCTTTTGGTTAGGAAAAAAGATCTCTATAAATTGGTTAAGTCTTTATTATTTTGATTTTTTTCCTTTGATTATCTCTCATCTCTAATTATAATATCTTCTTTTATTTAGGTAAAACTAATTTGGACACAAGGGGACACCTGGCTAGGTCATAGACGATCCGAAGCCGGTTTTAATATGATTAACTTAAATATTATTTACTTGAATTAGTCACTAGTTTTTCAAATGAACGATCGTAACGTCAATTAATTAAGCAAGATTAGATTATAGGTTTGTCTGGGCCGGTATTACCATATACCTAAGCTTGGATGTACGACTCTAATATTTTTTTATTAGCCATTAATTTCATATTTTTTTTGTAGGATCATGGCCAAATACCCTGGAAGGCTACATAATTTGATTATTCTAGAAGGATTATTATTTTCATTAACAGAAACAAAAATAAATAAATAAATAACTAGTTGCTGAATTTGAAATGAAATTATATTCCGTTGAAAATAAAAGTAATACTGGACTGAGAAAGGATAGTTAAATTAAGATTGGGCCAGGGATGATGAGATTATAAAACTCACTGAGTTGAAATGATCTGATCGGATTCTCTGATGGTGATTTTATTTGATCTGATGATAAGGATGAACGTGGGACCCAATCAAGAAGACAACAACAGATCCTGCAATTATTAAAGTCGTAGCGGGTCCCACACCAACTGATCGCAAACCGTACTAACTGACCATTTAGCTGATTTCAGTGAGTTTTTTTTTACATTTGATTGAATTGATCGATGAACTGCTGATGGTGAAGTTATTTTTCACGTGTCCTGATCTGGGGAAGAAGGAAGAAAGAAAGTTGGTGCTAGGAAGCAGCAGCGTCCTCCTTTACTCTACACTGTTGGTACCACATGCGTGTATATCAGTTTGCAACTTCAACTGCTATATGTGTGTTCTTATTATTCCTGGCTTGATTGGGGAATACCAGGATTAATTTTTTTTTTTTGGCTAAGGGGGAGTCCTGATGGGTGAAGTTACAATATTATTCTTACCCTTTATAATTCTTATTATCCTAAATCAGTTTTATTTTTTTCATTTCATCTTCTTCTTCTCCTCCACCTCTACCTTACCGGCTTCTCCATTACCAACCATTGAAAACTCGTCGATTAATTCGTCGTAATCATCGATTCAAAAATTCCGATTAATCTTCAAACATGGAGCCACCACGGCCGAAGGCTAGTCGTATGAAAGGAGCAAATCGAAAACTCAATGAATATAACCCTGGAATTGCAAATTTAGTTCAAAGGAAAGTGAAGAAAAAAACCGTCGAAGAAGAAGAAATCAACGCCGCTGAGACCGAAGAAATGGTGCGATTAAGAAAGTAAGGGCCTACTTAAACACACTCCAGTACTTCATTTCATGTTTGCATGTCAAATTAGGCCAGGAAAATCGAATGTTTGAATTTGTAGTTATTTAGCCGGCGAGGTGTATGTTCCTCGACCCTGCCGACTTTTCATAGTTAGGGTTAGTCGGCAAGCTCTTAGGTTGAAGATCTTGCCGGCTGTTGAATACCTCTAACTGCTTTTTACAGAGTCGGCAAGCTATTCAACCTAAGACCTTGTCGGCGTTAGTTTTTTTTTAGTCGGTGCGTTATAATTTTTTACCCTGCCGGCGGATTGTTTTGAAAAAAGTGGTTCCTGATGCCTAAAGTTGGAATGGTATTTGGATACCACCATGCCGGCTGTTTTGTAGCCGGAAATGTATGGGTAATGGACCTTGCCGACTAATTATGTGGAAAATCCTTGTATCTACTGTGTTCATATTTGTTATAAGCCGGCAGGTTATTTGAATAAGACCCTGCCGACTATAGTTTAGCCGGCATGTATTGTATTAGTCGACCCTTCCGACCATTGTTCCGCCGGATTGGTTATACCTGTCGACCCTGCCGACTTATGAATTTTTTATTAATTGTTCTTGTTCAGGTTGCAAAAGGCAAAGAAGAAAGCTGTTACTCCTCCTTCAAGACCTCCTCGTGTTGGTGAGAAACTCTTGACTGCAACACATCGAGGGGCATTCGTTGTGCCGGGAACGCTCAAGATCCGTGTACGGAATGATTCTCAACCATCACCGGAACCAAATGATTCGGATGAAACTCCAGATGAAGACCAATCAATTCCATCTGGTAGAAGAGGTGATGATGATGATGTTGTTGAAAGAACTCTGGCTGCTGGAGGAGGTAACAATGATGATGATAATGATGGTGATCAAGACATGCCACCTGTTGGAGGAGGTAATGATGATGATGATGCTGATGGTAATGGAGATAAAGATAAGAATATCGAAGATGACATTGTTGAAGAGGAAGAGGAAGAAGAAGAAGAAGAAGAAGATGGAGATGGAGAACAAACTCAAGCTAATGATCAACAAACCCAAGCTTCAACTTCAACTGAAATCGGAAAGAATAAGAGGGTTATCACTAAACCAACTGATTCCCACATGCCTCCTCCTCACTTGAAGGTTACACTGAAACCAGGTAAGCCTCTAAAGGGGACCCCAGAAGATGGTGGAAATGTTCTTTTTGGATACAAAGACTCATGGGCATGTGAAATCCAAAATACTGTCGTATGTAATTTCAATCCGTCTTTGTTTTTTATTTAAGTGTATCTATCTTAAATTTGCGTCAAGTGTTTGTATTTCTTTTCATTTTGTGTTTTTGGTATTTAGGATCACAAGCATGCCATCCGTCTCTTGAGGCGCCAAGCTTCATGTTCAGTGATTAAGAACTGGGCACTTGACGAAGAATGTGACGAGGTGCAAGCGATTATCAAGAACTCTGGGTTGTGGCCTGCGGTGGAGAGTTCGAATATTGAGTATGATAGAGTTACTGTATCTGCATTCTGTGAGAGGTTCTACGGAGAGACTGATATAATGTTATTCTCATTCAGTGAGATGGCGATAACTCCCGATGATGCTCATCAAATTCTAGGCCTCGAGGTTGAGGGAAAAGCAATCAGTGAGGGCTTCGATAATATCATTTATTGGGAGGATATCTTCAAATTGACCAAAACTTTGTTCAGTTGGGATTAAATTAAGACAAAGTCTATGCTTGTGATGAAGGATGGTCATCTAAGCAAGAAGTTTAATCTGAAGAAGTTGAGGGATACATTATCTAGGACTAAGGAAATCTATGATAAGGAATGAAGGGTGGACTTGGTGCGAATCAATGCTACCGCGTCAGCTTATTTGCTATACGCCCTGGGCAAATGTATCTTCCCCGACAGTTTCGGAAGCTTGGTCGACGCCAGGTATATGCAACTATTGGATCCCTTAGATCAGATGCATGAGTATTCTTGGGGTACTGCGGTGGTCGCCTTCTTGAACAATGAGTTGACAAAAGCTTCAAGGGCACTCACTGCGCAAGTTAACGGAAATATATGTCTCTTCGAGGTAATTTTATTGTGTAAATCATTTATATTTGCAAAATGTTTGTAATGTAAGATTCATACTAAACTTTGTGTTTGCATAGGTTTGGATATATGAGCACTTCCCTACTTTAGTGAAAGCCAACTCCTACGTTAAAGTGAATGAGAATGTTGCGATTGATAAGCCAAGAGGAAAAAGATACAGTTTTAAGGGTGCTCAGGATAAGGATATGCCGCAGCAGCTTATCAACGTGTGAATTTCCTTGGACAAATTGACTGCGGATGAGGTAATATTTGATCTGTATCGAGATGCTAGAAATCAAGGTTTAATCCAAAGCAGAGATGATGTTGCATTATACTACGGTCCCTTGTTGTTCTCCCATGGATTTTCAATGTACGATCCATATCGGGTAATGCGACAATTGGGTTACGTCCAAAAAGAACCCCATTTCGATGCTGAGCCGTTCTTTAAAGTGGTAAGGGAGGAGTGCACCACGTCCCAAAAAGGTATTGACGTCCGTTACGCTCCAGCGCCAGTTAACGATCATTGGAACGGAAGACGTGACCTTAAAGTCGATACGAGTCTTTTGGACGAGGTGGCCGAAGGTCATGAAGCACATGAGAAATACATGACGTGGTACTTGGGATGGGCTCGTCCTACTGTATTAGGGAACAGACTGCTGAACAATTGGCTCGTAAGAGGAAGATGGCAGCGAAAGACCCATCAACAAGTCTTAAGTTCTTTGTAAGTATTTTAGAGTTGCTCTTGCTGTTTTAAGATTACATTATTGAATCATTCTATTAATTGTTTGTTGTTTAATTGAAAATAGAATGAGCATTTGAAGACCTTTGTGAAGGTGTTGTGTTGCGCGAGAGACAGAGGAGAGCCTTTGTCGATTGAAGAGCAAACCAAGCACATTGACTATGCTAGCAATGTTGACAATGAGGATTCCTATGAATTTTTCAAGCAAGCTGATGCTGAAGTAAAGAGGGAAGAAAAAGCCAGGAGGGAAGCACAAGCCAAGATGAATGCTGACAAAAAGAGGGCTCGTTCCCGTGGTGATTGATCGAATTTTAGATAGTGGTAAATAGGATTGTCGTTCACTCGGACTTTGTTGAGATTGATTATAGGCTTCAATATAGAAAATACTAAAAATAGAGAAAATATACAAATTATGTCACAGGATGAAGAGATGACCGGGACTCGGGATTCCGCCAAACTCATAACAGAAGGTTCAAATATTAATTCTTTTAACAATTATAGCTCAATAAATAAAAACATGGACTATTATTTTTGCCAAGGTAGACTCTCAAAATATTAGTTGTAAATCCTAAGCATGGGACATCAAAACATCTAAGCAAGCATGACCCATCAAATGAAATAACAACTAATTAATCAAAATCATAATTCAATTTTAATTAGTGCAAAAGTCATAAAAAAAATTAATTAAAATTACCCACGTATGACATACAGCTTCCTCCATTTCCCAGTGTTGGGGTCTAGCTCCGCATGGTGAAAACACACACAAAAAGATAATTAATTGCTCAAAAAGGTGTTTTTATTGAAGAATTATAATAGAAATAGATTCGTAACGCTTTGTGGATGTTACAGAATCTACTGTCACAATTGAGTAACTGTTACAAAGAAAAGATGACAGGCCTGTTAAAATAGTGATCTATTATTCGTCTTCTTCTTCACCTGAAAGTGTAGCAATGGTTTCTGCAACTTTCCTTTCTCCGGCCTCAGCTCTCTGCAGTATCCCCCCAAAACTCTCTCCCCCTCTAAGACTCCCAGGGACTCTTTTTATACTAAAAACAGGCGTTGAATCTACTCCATTAATTACAAAATATTCACAATATCTTTTATTCATGATATGGGAATAATCGAGATTTTCTTTCTTTGTTTAGCTCCTCCACGCGTTTTTAGATGTCGAATCTACTTATTTATATCCATTAAGTCCCAAGTGAGGGATATCTGTAAGAGCTAAAGGTAAGGCACATGGAGAATGATAATCACCCCCAAACTTAGAGTTTTCAGTGTCTCTAGTTAGACTAGTCACAATCTCCCTAATTTCTAGGTCATCAGATTCCTGAAAATAGGCAATTGATTCTTCTAAGTCAAGTTCATCCTCACTCATCTCTACGAGTTCATTTTCTTTGTCTAAGACTATTGTTTCTAAATCACTAGACAATAAAATAGTATTTTCAGAATAAACTCGTTCCTCTAAACCATTATTGGCTTTGTAATCAAAAGGAAATACTACATCGTCTAAAACGGGATATCTCTAGACAAATCCTCGTCCTTTTGAATTGATGAATAATTATTAAAATTATTTGGATTTGAACTAGAAATAACATTATCATTATAAAGCTCAATTGGAGTAACAAATTCCTCATCACAATGCCTACATATTTCAGATTCTTCATCAACACTATCCTCATCATAATCGTCATTATAATAGCATGAAAATGGTTGAACCTCATCTAAACATGTAGTGTTACCAATTCTAACCTCGTCATCTTGATTATGCAAATAACTATCATTATTTTCAAGGGTATTATTGGAAACCAGTATAAAAGTTTAAAAGTTTACCTTAAGGAAGACAGTAAACTCGCTGACAGGGGATTCCCGGGTGTTTAAAAGTTTACCTCCCGTACCAGACGGGCGAAGAACCGTTGAAGTCGACTTGGGCCACCAACTCCTATGTCAGTGTGCGAACCCGAGGGCCGAGACAGTATCGTAACCATCGTCCTTCCCTGCAAACAGTTTATATTTAATGGTACCCTTCCGTAGGGTTTAAAAATAATGTCCAAAAGTCCCAAAAAGTCCAAAAAGTCCAAAAACAAAAGAAAAATTACAAAAATAATAATAAACCCTAATACAGTTTCTAAAAATAAAAAGAAATAAAATCTAAAAAAATAAAATAAATAATAAATAAATAACTATATACAAAAATCTTCTTCTTCACTCCTTCGGACTCCTCTTTTCTTTTCTTCTTTGGCGATGCTTTCCTCTTATAACACTTTTACCTTCCTTTTAGCTCCGCTCCAAATCTGAAAAAGAATCGAAAAATACCAAATGCGTAAAGAAGAACAAAAATAATAAAAACAAATAAATAAATAAAACCTAAAAACAAGTCCGCGTCGGCGGCGCCAAAAATTGCTGTGATTTTAATTGTTTTAGAAAAAGTGGTAATAAGATTCGTTTAACTCGGACTTGTGAAGAATAATTTTTAGACTTAATTTAGAAAACTAGAAAAATCAAAATAATGTTTTGGTCAAGATTATAAAAAGCACTGAGACTCAGGATTCCACCAAATTCCATTCATGTGATTCAAATAATAATTCCAATCAATTATAGCTCAAATATTAAAAATATGGACTCTTATGCTTTGCCAAAAGTAGATTTTTGAAAAGCAATGACTGTAAATCAAAAGCATGATGTATCAAAAATACATTGACCAAGCATACATCATCAAACGAAATCACACCCATTCAATAAAAATCATAAATCAATTAAAAATCAATGCAAATAATCATAAAAGAATTATTAGAATTACCACATGCGTGAAAATAGGGCTTCCTCCGTCATCCCAGTGTTGGGGTTTAGCTCCTCATATTAAAAACACACTCATAAGATAGAAACATGGCTCAAAAGGTGTTTTTATTGAAGAGAAATAATAATACAGCGAATCTACAACACTTAATGGTCGTTACAGAAGTCACTGTTACAATCAGGTGCTGTTTATAAACGATAACTGTGGTTTGCTGTTGAAGAACGATACTTCTTTGCGACTGTTCTTTGTGGGTCAATGGTCTTCGTCTCCTTCTTCTTCAGCAGCAGCAGCAGGAAGCTTGCTGTTCGTCTTGATTTCTCACTCCTCAGCCCTCCTAAAATCCCCAAACTCTCGACACCCCTTCTATATGATACAAGCAATCTATTTATATCAAAAAGACCGATTAAATCTCTCCAAAATCTTCCAAAATCTCTTCCTTTCTCTTTACGGCCAAGTTGCGGCAATTTCTTGTTTTAGAATTTTTACGCGTTTCTGAGCTTTCCTTTTGATTCTAAACTCTTCCTTAGATAGATACAAATCTTTGGGAAGGTTTATAGCACTTTAATCTCTCTAAAATTTCCTAAAACATGTCACACACGTGACTTTCCTTTTTTTGCTGTTGTGATAAAAATCCGTCGATTGAGCCCTGTTTAATCCAGTTCAACACCCATATTAGATTTCTAGACCCATAAGGAGTATCTCCTATGAAAATCAGAGGTTTAATCGTCTTCAAACTCCTCCAAATCACGATCACCAAAACTGCCAGAAACATGCTTTATGTTTTCCCGCCAAATTTATTTTTGAATTTGAGAAGATGACCTCCCCCTATCCAGTCCCGGTTTGTGTTTAGTAGCTTCCTGGAAATGGGTTACCCCGTATCCAAAGTGAGAGTCCTAATAACAAATGTCCTCCCAGGTGCCTTTAACAACTTTTCGAGCCAATTTCGCCGCAAAAGCTTATTTCTCCAAAAACACCTACAAAGAGATAAAATACCGAAATAAGTACAAAAACGGGTACTAACAATATACACAATAGAAATGAAAATAGACACATAAATGCGTCTATCAGTTGGCAATCTGTTTTATATTAATATGGTGTTATTTTTAGTGTCTTTAATGTCAGATATCAACACAACTACATAATATGTGTGATTTTTCATTCAACTACAAGAACTACAAGAAGTTGGAGCCTAGAAAAACAGCTGAGTTAGCCGCTTTATTTTTAACGCAAGTGTATGATTTCTGAAGAAAAAATATATATGTATGTTTCCTTAATTACATTTTCTTTGATGAGAAGCACTACATATGCTTTGCCCTATTTAGAGTTGACAATCTATTTTATATTAATATCACGATTTTTTAGTGTCTCTAACTTCAGATATCGATGCCTATATAATGGCTAATGAGTGTGATTTTTCATTTAACTATAAGAAGTTGGAGCCTGGAAAAGCAGTTGAGTTGGTCCCTTAATTCTTAACACAAATATATGATTTTCGAAGAAAGATATATCAATGCATTTCCTTGATAACATTTTCTTTGACGGGAAGCAATTCATATGTTGTGCACCATTTAGAGTTTTCAATCTATTTATATTAATATCGTGTATTTTTTTTAGTGTCTCCAATATCAGATATTAATACAACTGTATAGAAAGTGTGATGTTTAGTTAACTACCAATAATACTGATACATGTAATGTAATGAACTACTTATTGATTTCAAAGGTCGGTATAATTTTTCAAAAGTATTTATTTAAGAGGATTTCTTTATCTACAACACTTTAAACAATGTGTAATTGGTGAATAATTTGGTTCCGATTGTTAATCTACTAAATGATTGCTTCAAAAAAAATATGATAATTGGTGTTTTCATGGTACACTGCAGTTGTTAATTGAGATCCCTTCTTGGACGGGTGCGGGGCTTTGCCCAACTGAGGATCGATTCCGTCGTACCTGGTTCGAAACACGGGTTAAATACTAAAAATAAAATAAAAAATTATGTATTTATAGCTTAAAATATTTTAGTTTATTTGTAAAATTGATTATTATTTTATTATATTGCATGAAATTAGTTTTCGAAACTACGTTAGATCTTCAATCATAATAATATTATATATTTGATTATTATAAAGTTTTAACTGTTAATTGTCTATAAGCTTATTAGAACTCTTATTAGAACGGGTGTGGGGCAAAGCCTCGTCTCAGTGAACATGAACTGACGATGTAAGAAATTCCAGCTGGCTAGCACGGGTTTCATGCTAGTAGTTAGTTTTATTACATGGTGTAGAAGACTCAAAATAAAGATGGATTAATCAGTCAAACTAATGATGCCGAGGACGGACAAGAGTTGGAAGCATATAATAGTACGGCAAACGGGACCAAACCAGCTAGAATTTGTAGCTTTTCCTCCTACACATGAGATGATGAGGTTGGAGGACCACTCCATGGACCAGTTAACAGAAAAATAAGGCATGTGCGATCCTTTGTGTTGCATGAAATGATGATCCAAATCTAGTATGATTTTGTAGCGATCGTGCATATTGTAACCCGTGACTGTTGTAGATCCAGATGGTCCCCAAGAGCTAAAATTAAAATTTTAAAAATAAATAAATCGTATTTGAGTAGAAAATTTTACACTCATAAAAAGAGTCATGCACTTGTTATTTGAGTAGAATGACTTCTGGTTTATAAAGAAAAAACTTTGGGAATCAGAATTCAGAACACGGCGAGTGTTAGAAGACATGGAAATGATGAAATCTTAAACACGTAGAAATTGTAGAATTAAAATGGCTACAGATTAGCGAAATTGCCGAACCAATATGAAGGCCCAACTTGATAGATTTTAAAGATGAAGTACTAACAAGTATTACATTTATTTATGAAACTACATTTATCATACGTAAAATATTTGGCCAACGTTCAACATACTTTCATGAGGTACATGAAATATTACACTATTCTCTCTGCAAACCCTCTTTAAGAAAGCGTAAATGTAATCAATCGATATCTTCTTAAGGAAATTTGCATCTCTTCTTGCTCTTACTATCGTATTCCCAAGTATATGTACTACACCTGCATCCCTGCAACTTTTCAGGTACTCCAGCTCATCCAACTCCATCTCATGACTTGTCGGCTGCCCGGCTGAACCGAACACATTGCTTGCGGCCATTAGTGCTGGAGATTTTGCAGGTACAATGCCGTCACTTCCTGGCGAAGTTACGGCACTGTCCACATTCAGAGATATCATGTTTCGGTTATCAGTTAACTGGGAATCTCCAGACTTCAGTGTCTGCTGTCCATATAAGCTGCACTCTTCCGAGTCTGTACATCCTTCCATCATAGATTCAAGTCTAACAAACAAGAAAACGCTTTCAAAGAGCCTTTTCTCAAAATCGTCGTCTTTCTTGTGTAGATCCTTGTAACCGTACCTGGCCACGCACCGGAACATGTGGAATTCTTTGGGTCCAATTCGCCTTACAACAAACCGTTCTTCTTGAGGTACAGTGTAGACCGGGAGGTACTTGACGCGGACAAAAATTACAACCGAATGAATTGCAGGAAGATTTGTGATCAAGTGAGAGAAGATATGAGGAACTCCACTTGCTAATTCATTGTACACTAGTCCGATACCTGGTACACGTACTAATCCTAAGCTCGGTCCCAAACCGAGTATCCAAGCCATTGATACTTTACTGTGCAACTCAACTTCGTAACGCTTTACTGTTCCATAATGCCACACATACATGATGATAAGAAATGCTCCAGCTATCACAAGAGGAACCCAACCGCCTTGGTTTACTTTTAAGAGTACTGCTGAGAAATAAGTGCATTCGACGATTAATGATAAGACGGTGAAGATGACAACCAGAATCCAGTGATTCCGCCATACCAATAACATTATCAGTATCATAAGAAATGTCGTTACAAGCATAACCGTCACAACTGCGGTTCCTGTTGATAACCAAAACAAAATATCAATCAACTGTTCAACACCAAAACCTCGAATTCCCACATCAAAGAATGCTTCTCGATAAACAGGAGATTGAATGGAAAAAAGCAAAATGTAAACTCACCGTAAGCATTTCCAATCTGGCTTTGGTTTCTAAATCCTACGGTGACAGCGATGCACATAAGCATAAGAATCCAATTGATATCTGGAATGTATATCTGCCCAGGGAATTCCTTTGATGTATGAACAACTTTCACCCTTGGGAAACAACCAAGTGCAAGAGCCTGCTTGATTATTGAAAAAGTCGCAGAAATAGTGGCCTGACTTGCCACAATTGCTGCTCCTGTTGCGATAATAAACACTGGCCAGTATATGCTTTCTGAAAAATTACCAATTAGAGGTTAGTCAGATAAGAACTCAACTTGCTGCAGGTACTTTCTGACGAAATTTCAAACACAGGAGTTGAAGAAAGACCTGGTATCGAACGGTAGAATGCATCAACCACATGATCTGGGTTTTTGGTGATGTAAGCAGCCTGTCCTGTATAAGCCAATAAAAGGCTAGGGAATACGAGCATCGTGAAAGCTAGTTGAACAGCCGATACAGGAAAATGGGTCAGGTCAGCAAATAGAGCTTCTGTGCCTGCAAGGATTATGTGAATTCATAAGAATCCTACTGGTGCAGGTGTGAGATAGGTATACGCGTATAACAGACATCCCTATATATGAAGAATAGTTAAGGTTGCATACCAGTGATACTAAGCATGATTCCTCCAAGGGAACTCCAACCTCCTCGTTTGAAGTATCTATAAATATAAACTGGAGAGAAAGCTCTTAGAACTGAGCTATCATATTTCCAGATATTGAAGGCACCAATGCCTCCAATCAAAAGAAACCAAAGTAGGACAATTGGAGCAAAGAGCCATCCAACTCTATCTGTACCAATATGCTGCATGCTGAACAAACCAACTAATATGACAGCCGAAACAACTAGCACTACATCTGCATTCAAGAAAATAAAGACTATTACCCAATTTTCTAAAATGAAGAAATCAAAAAGAACAGAAATTGCTCATAATAATTAAAAAAAATAAAAAATCATGTGTAGTTTTTTTAGTATCAGGATAGCAAGATACCGCTGCTCATGCTGGGGAGATCTGCCTTGACCCCTCCAACAGCCGAAAGAACTGAAAAATCAGTAGTTTTAGTATAATGAATTTTTTATTTTTTTTTCTTTCTGTTTCGATTTATTGCTAAAGTGGGAATCAGACCTGATATGGCTGGAGTTAAGATCCCGTCTCCAATAACCATGCACGTCCCAACAAGAACAAGCATTAGAAGTAAATTTCTCCTTAATGCTGTCGCTTCCAACCATCTCTTGGTCTTAGCAGCAAATGATTTCTCATGGAATATATGACGACTATACGTACTTAACTGCTCATCCGTAGGGTGTTGGTTCGGGATGGTATCCACTTTGGCATGTCGACATAGTAGTGAATAAATAGCAAATGTTCCACCTGCAACATAGATAGATAGATAGATAAGATAACCCTCTGAACTCAGACGAGTTCAGAAAAAGAAAAAAAAAACATTCACAGGGGATAATACCACTTGATATATGATAAAAATTTACCTTGACCGTTGTCATTTGCCCTTAACACAACAAAGACATACTTGATGAGTGGAATGAGAGTAAGAGAATATATAATCAAGGATAATGCTCCAACAACATCCTCTGGATCCTTGATACCTTCAGGAAATGTATTATAGAAAACATACAAAGGAGATGTGCCCAAGTCTCCGTAGACCACTCCAAGACTCTGGAATGCTAGTCTCAATACTAATAGTGATGAAGATTTCTGCACCGAAATAAAATAAACAGCACCATCAAAACTCTAAGATGAAGCTTAATTTAATTAAGACCCCTTAAGTCTCAATCTACACCTAGTTCGCATCCTAAATGGATTGGATTTAAAGTGTCCGAAAATGATCAAATAGAGATTTAATTTCTGAATAAAGAAGAAAAAATTAAGAGAGAAGATAGTCAAGGGGGTGAAAATCTATCATACTTTTTGTGTGTACATATTCTTGAGCCTTCCAGCTTCTTCTTCTTTCATGGGTTGATCAAGTTTCTGGTCTAAATCCCACATACTACCTCTATTCCCACTGCTCTCTTCTTCATCAACCGCTGGTACCAGTATTGAATTTGTTGTCTCCATAAGCGCTCTTTTGCTTAGTAATTACCTCTGGTAAGCCGTTTCAATACTATTAATCTTGCCTTTGCCGATCAGAAAAGAAAAGAAAAGAAAAAAACTAGCTAGTTATCGTTTTCAGATGGTGCCTGCCTGCTGTTACCATTAAAAGAGTCTCTTCTTATGTCATACATTTAGAATTTGATTAAGGTTGTGCTGTTTCTATTCCTTTTTCTATATTTGCACAGTATACTGATATTCTCTCGATCGTGCTGCATCTACTGGTTGAAATCACACATTATTTATAGATCATGTGGCTATTGTAGGTGTGAACATGTACCCGCCCACTGGTTAGACTCCGAGTCCCAAATGGATGTACGGACTGGACTGTCTGCAATAATTCAGTTGTACTGTTTGGATTGATTCTCTTCTCTTTTCTTTTCTTTTCTTTTCTTTTTCGTAAGGAAGAAAATCATGACCAGATATTATTCTGCACTGCAGGCTACGTAATTCTTATTATAAAGTTTATCATCTATTCCCTCCGTCCTAAATTATTAGTCCGTTTTGACTAAGTCAAGATATTAAGGAGACCGGAGGAGTGTACCACACTATCCCTATTAAATGTTATGTTATTACTAAAATTAAAAGGAGTATATGGAGCATGTAAGAAAAATACATATTTGGTAATTTTATTATTTTATAGAAATGTTTAAATAGAAGATAAAAATAAAAATATTTATGGATTGATTTTGTAATTTTGTTTCCTATCGAGGAAGATATCATTAAAGACGATTAAATAGAAGATAAAAATAAAAATATTTATGGATTGATTTAGTAGATTTGTTTTTTTATTTAGGAAGATATCATTTTTCGTTGGTTATATTTAAAATAATCTTATAATTATAAAAATTAAATGATATATTTGAGAGTTTGACTAAAAAATATAACTATAAACAAAAGTTGGTCAGTATTTTAGGACAAACTAAAATAGAATAGAGGACAGAAATTTTAGGACAGAGGGAGTACACATAAATGATAATCCCAACATGTACATGCAGTTCATCAGTATTCATATATTACCCTTATCCTGCTTACCAATAACATTTCCGGTAATTACCTTTCAAAAATCAATGATTGTAGGCTTTGTTCGGAAATTGAATGAAAACTCTCGAAACAAACTAGGCTTTGGCCATGATATAACTTTTGATGACCTACCTCATTTTATTGGTCACGATGGTTTGCAGTCTTGATGAATAGTTGGCCTGGGTTCTTTTTAAATATCCCACATCTGCAGTTTACATTCGCGATCTTCAGCTTACCTCACTTGTGGTGATGGTGGGAAGAGAGGGAATGATAAAGTCGTTTACTTCCTACCTTTAAAAGATCAAAAACAGAAACATTGTATTGTATAGGAAGATTAAAAAATATATTTGTGTATTTTCAGTTGGAATCCTGCAGGAGCTATCAAAGCCGGGAGAAATCCAGCCACGTACAAGTACTGTGGAGAAACTATAGTATTGTTCTAAGAGGATTTATCTTTTGTGCATGTGTTTTTCTTCAGGTAGAAGGTGTTCAGGATCTGGCAATGGAAGGTGGTGCACCAACTGTTGAACAAAGGGAACCATATGACCCCTTGGCCATTCCTGACGTCGACAAGTTAGTTTTCTTCTTTCTTTTCTTTTTCATCCCTGGAAAGTGCATGCTATCAAACTTGTTTCATTCATATTGATTCCGAAAATTCCTTTTCTTTCTTTTACTAGGTTAAACGCAGCTTACCTAATTGATGTACATATTAGCACAATGATGGGTCAATCATTGTGGTTGAGAACGTCAGCACTTTCTCAGCAAGCATCTTTTCCTGCTTCCACAACCGAGTAGTTTTTACTGCATATTGCTTCTCCAACATTTTTGCTGGTGAAAGTTGAAACAAATTTTTTTCTTGTAACCTTAGGAGGGAGTCCCAGTTGGTTAACAGGCAACAGCCAATAGAACATCGAACAAAAATGTATAGAATGTTTGTAGGCTTCTGATGTTACTGGTGGAGCCGTCTATTCGGAGAGGAAAGTAACCTAATTAGGCGAAATCTCTTACGACCGCTCGTTTTAAAGACTTCTTTGTGATTGAGAAGCTCTACGAGTACCGTTGGTGGGAAACTAGATAATTGAAGTTTATTATTAGTTTTCCATTGATTTGATTGACTAATGGTTGTTGAACTTTGATTGAACCTAGTTTGTTTATGCTTGGAATCTTCTCTTCTGATATAAGATTCACTCAAACTAGATCGAAGTATCGACGGGGATCTTTAGAACTGTTTGTAGATCTAAAGACGTCTTGTGATAATCCATCGTTAACAGACTCCGTTCTGTGTGTGATTGATCACAAGAGATTCAAGTTGTTTATGTGCATGTGTTTATTGAAGATCTAAGAAGATTTGAAGACAAAGAAGATTTCTTTTTGAGTTCATAATCTTTGGTGTGCACAAAACTTGATCGGCTGGGGATCCAACTATAATCGGTTTATCTTTTGATAGATTGGATTGATTACCTTTTGTCAAACTCATATCACGTTGGTTGAAAAGAGTTGTTACCGAATAGATTTGTTGTTCCTTTACTGTTTGGAATACGAACCAAAGGAATTGTTCCAAGTGCGTGACTTATTACAAGTTGGAGGCGCAGGGATACTGAGGAAACTAGGTGAACTATAGGTTTAGTTGCTTGGTCTCAACTATACGAAGTTGGTTTATATTTTGCATAGCGGCTTAATTCTGAGAGTATTCAATTTTGGACAAGGTCCCGGGGTTTTTCTGCATTTTCGGTTTCCTCGTTAACAAAATCTTGCTGTGCCTTTTACTTTTCTATTTCCGCAATTATAATTGATTTATTATAATTAGAAGTAAAATACACAAACGTTAATTCCTAATTACTTGATAGCAATCCTATAGTGTTTGGTTAAGTCCGAACCTATTATCAAGTAATCATACTTCGTTGTTGTATTATCTCGATCTCGTATCCATAGACGGTCACACGAAGTGTGAACCGATTAGTTGTATTGTCTCGATTCAGTCCATAGACAATCACTTTCGGAGAAAGGACTTATAGGTGGAAAAGTTTTAGATTGAGGTATATTTGGGTACCCTCGTCTTTTCAATTGGTATCAGAACAGGCAAACACGAAAAGATCTAACAATCTGTGTTTGGTGCGATCCAACCTATAAGAAATGAATTGGAATTCTCATGAATCGAATTCAATTAACGTACCGCCAAGATTTGACGGAACAAACTATCTATGGCGGAAATCTTCTATGAGATCTTTTCTTCAATCACAAGACTTTAATACATGGCTATTATTCGTTGATGGTTATAATCGCCCGAAAGTAGAAAATTCGGAAACTGAGTTTAAACGCTTAGTGGATTATTCAAACGAAGAAAAGGATTTTGCAAAGCAGAATTCAGATGGTTTGAATGCAATTGTACATGCTGTAAGCCGTGATTTACAACATCATGTATCAACATGTCAAACTTCGAAAGAAGCTTGGGATAATCTTCAGATAGTATTTGAAGGAAATACATCAGAAAAAGAAGCTAGACTTCAAACTCTTACGTCCGATTGGGAAAATCTTCGAATGGATGACAACCACACTTTTGAAGAGTTTCATATTAAATTCTCTGAGATAATTAATGCTTCTTTCTCACTTAGAAAGACTATTTCTGAAAATGAAATAGTATGCAAAATTCTCAGATCGTTGCCATCTAGATACGATTCTAAGAAGCATGCAATCATAGAAGCAAATGATCTTTCAACACTCTCACGAAGCACACTCGTTGGAAAGTTAAAGATCTTTGATCATGAATCACATTCTATTCAAACTAAAGGAATTGCTTTTAAAGATGCAAAAATTCCAAAAGCTCCAATGGAGAAAAATAGACAGATGGATGATTCAGATGAACAGATTGCAGAAAACTCTGATGATGAAATTGATCAATCATTATCATTAATCACCAGACAGTTCCGAGGTCTCTTAAAGAAAAGAAATAAGAGATTCATAAAGGGTAATCATTGATCTTCTCGTCCCCATGATCGAGTGCCTGTCAAGAAAGATTAGGAAGAAGATGATGAATATAAGCCTCAGTGCTTTAAGTGTAAAGGGTTTGGTCATATGGCTAAAGACTGTCCCAATCTTAAGAAATACACTGGAAGCAAGGCACTGGCTGTAAATCTGGATGAGACCTCTGATTCATATGACTCTGAAGAAGAGGAAACATCTAATATTGCATTAGTTGTCAATCTTATTCCTTCCTCCTCATTAGTGATTTAACCATTTTAAAAATGGACATGTCTTCCGATGTTATTAAATCACCTAATGGTAAAGGGAAAAATAAGACAAGATGCAAAAACTGTCTCAAAAACAGAATTGCTAAAAGTTGCGTATGCAACCCAAGTCAATCTCAAGATACTTCGTTAGTTCGAGGTAACAAAAAGAGACTTTGTCATACTATACTAGATCAAGAACACTCTGGTTGTTCAAAATTCCATAATGAGAGAAAATCTCATACTAATACCACCTGATCAGTATTAGAATTCTTCCCTCACCGCGTGTGCCAAATTTTGTGTGAGGAAGAAGAATGGTCAAAGCACTTATGTGTAGATTATGGAAATAAATCTAGTAATTGAAAATATTTGAGATATTCGTATTTATAGGAATATTATATTTTCGAAAGTATGAAAGTTATAAAAGGATTCATCTCTTTGTTTGGTCATTCCCTGTCCGAATTATGAGTTTGGATCCAATGACTTCTCTTGATAAGATGCTAGATCAGAAAGATCACTTTAATAATAAGTCTGAATTTTCTCTGGATATTGAGAAATCAAAGAGTAAAATCAAAAAGAGAGATTGGCTTAGCAAGAAGGAAAGAGAGAATATGCTGAAGAAAGATCAGTGTATCGAAGCATTGACACACTTCTGTGTTCAATCAAAGACAGAATTACATGTTCTTGCAGAATCCTTCAAGAAAATTTCTCAACTGCAAGAAATTCTAGTCAAACAACAAGGTTATCTACTTGAAGAATTTCACAAGCTGAAGACTGAAAGTAATAATCTACCTTCCTCTAGCATTGAGATGAAGGATTAATCCGGAAAAATAGACATCAGCTTTTGATTTCTTTCAATAATTGTACAAGGTCTATTTTGAATAAAACTATCTTATTTATGAATAAAATTATTATTTTATAATTGTTCTTGTGATAGTTTTTCGATTACATAGCCTGTGCTTGAATGCTTTATATTATTGCTATGTGTTATGGGATGTTTGATTTTGGTTTTCATAACCCTAATATTCAATCTCATATGTTGTGAACCCTTATGGTGTGGGTGACTTTTTGAATTAGCGGGATTGAGTTCTAGCCCATGTTGGTAGGCTTTATCAAAGGATCATAAGGGGTTCCGAATGAAACTTATGTGTGAAAAAGTCACAATATGTTGAATCGTTTTGGTTTAGCATAAAAGCATATGTGTTTCGGGGTTTTCAACTTTTGCTATGGATTAGTTAAAACCGATTCAACCTTTCTCTGGTAAAGGTTGCTTTTTGTTGTTGTTCTTTTGTCTTGCGAGAGGATGACAACACAACGGGGGAGAGTTCTATGTGAATTTGCGCTTAATGACATATCTTTAGGGGAGAAGAGGATGCGGAATTTGAGGTAACGAATTTGTTAGTTAATCGTTTTCCTGTTTAAGAAAAGCCTGATTTTATTGCATATATTTTGCTTTTGCTTAACAAAATTTCGGTACAATTGATGTTTATTCCATTTTATGTGTATGGATGTGTATGTGATTCAATTGTTTCCGGTTGAGAAAAACTTTTGTTATCTTCCTTTATTGTTTGGTATCAATTGTTTAGGCTTGACGAAATTACGGTGCAATTGCGGTACTTTAATGTCTATGTTTGTTTCAATTGCTTCCGGTTAAGATAAATAATTATGCAAGTTGATTTATTTGGTTTGTATGAATTGTTTATGGTTTAACAAAAATTTCGGGATCATTTGTTTAGTCCAATTCGATTCCGGATAAGAGAAACTAAGTTAATTCTGATCTTAGTTAGACTTATCAAAGTGGAGGATTCGGTTATTCAAGTCTAATCGAATGCCTTAACAAGAAATACTAGTTAACTAACCTAGTACTTGTCTTGTTTAAAATGAAAGATCTAAGTTATTGTTTGAATAATTAGAGCCTGATGAGAAAAATAAAGTTAATTCTGATCTTTATTTTGGTCTTATCAAACAAGCGATTGTATTTGTGCAATCGGTTTAGCAAAAGAACTAAGTTGCTTATTCAACTTTTAATTTGCTAAACTATTAGGGAAAATTTCTTCGGGCAATTGTTTCCTTGATAACATATCAAAATGAAATTACTTTGTAGTTTTGGTTTTGATATTGGTTATCTAAAATGGTATGTGAAACCTTCGTGCTTAACTCTTATAGGTTATGCAAGTCTTTTAGATTTGTAAGATCCTTTCGGTTTGTCTTTTATTTGCTCGTACCTTTGTCATTCTGTGACAAAAAGGGGGAGAAATATATGTAGTAAACAAGTGTTATAGATTCACTAAGGAAAGGAGAATGGTGCTAAAATGTTATATCTAACGAAAGAGTAAAGCATTGACTAAAGGGGAGAAACATATCATATGATCCTTGTAGTTATTTGGACTACAAAAAGGGAAATAACAAAGACGTGCAGATTGAAAATCTACCTATCTCACCTTTAGAGGGAGTATTAGCTTTGTTATTATAATGTCAACAGCGACATTTAAGATTGAATTTATGCAGGTTATTGTGCTGTTGAAACTTGGAATCAAGCGTATGTATAATGAATTCTTGTAATTTGTTTATCCATATGATGTAAGAGTTTTGTCACTAAAATTGACAAAGGGGGAGATTGTTAGAGCATTGCTCGGTTGAACCCACCAAGCATTGGTATGTCAAGTTTGGTTGTCATATTTTAGTGAACCAAACTCATTTTAAAGAGTCGCTTGATTATATACTAGAGTCAACTTCGTATAAGTTAACTAGAAAGTTATTAGGATATGAGACATACAAGTATTACTCGAAGACTTGAAGAATGTGAAGAAGTAAAGAGCTACATCGACGACATTATCCTTCCTCTTGAGGTTAGTAATATTTTGACTTGAACTGTTTCATTCATAACGTACTTGAAAACATAACTGCGAAGCTGTGAATAATTATACTCTAGTTAGACATAGTATTAAGAAATTATAATACGAAGTATAACATTTATCTTTTGAACTTCGTATATAGTACATCGACATAATCGTATGAATGCTATTGTGATTATGTATGGGTATGGGTGAAGATTTCGTCCTAGGAACCAATGTTTTACATTCGTTTAAAGGAAGTACATTCATAAACTTGTTTTGTGAATCGAAAGGGAGATCGCTAGGCTTATTGGTATTGTTATTCATTGCAAATCTTTGGATTACCAATATATGTGATTGAGTATAACCATTCATAACTTGTTTATGTATCTTGGTAAAACTAATCACAATGCCTGACTTTTGTATTGGTATGACTTTTATTAGTGAACCCAATTTTAAGTAATCACCTGAGATGGTATGATCGATATTTTGTAATTGGTGTGACCAACTCTAGACATTGGGAAACCGATCCTAGTAAGAGGTGTGACCGATCACAAGTAGGTGGAATCGATCCTTGTAAGAGGTGCAACAAGTCTTAGTAATTGGTGTAACCGATCCTATGACTTATGCAATCGATCACAAGTAAATACCATAAAAGTGTGGTAACCGATCCTGGTACTTAGTCAACCAATTTTTGGAAACTAATGTGACCGATCCTAGTACCCACATGGAGGTAGAACCGAAACTTGTTTTGGTAGAACCGTTAAACCCATGATTGGTGATTTGATATGATAATCAATCACATAGTTCTTGGAATTCAGATGAACCAATTCTAAACTTGTTTGGAAGTGTGGCAAATCAGTTCCAAGATTGTAAATATGAAAAAGGATTTACAAAGTAAAGATGTCGACATACTTTGAACATGTGCAGTAATTCTTATCTATTATTGTTCAAAGATATTCCTTAATAACTAAAGGAAAATCCCGGATCGAAATAAATTGAGAATCTTTTAATTAAGGTTTTTAGTTTTATATGCTTTTAATTTCCATCAATTAAATACATATCTTTAGAAAATAAAAATTAGTAATATGAATTTACTAATTGGAGATTTTCTACTGAGATTTCGGTCAATATTTGTACAGAGCATTTCCAGGAATTATGAAAACCGATTTGGGACTTTATTTCATATCTTTGGGAATATTCGGTTTTGGAAATTCCTTGGTGTCCAAACTTCCTTTGTCTATAAATATTGAAGTTTGCATTTCGAGCAAACTAATCCTCAGAGCCAGAAAAACTACCTAGTTTTGTTGTTACTGGTGGAGTCGTCTATTCGGAGAGGAAAGTAACCTAATAAGGACAAAGCTCTTACGACTGCTCGTTTTAAAGACTTCTTTGGGATTGAGAAGCTCTACGAGTACCGTTGGTGGGAAACTAGATAATTGCAGTTTATTATTAGTTTTCGATTGATTTGATTGACTAACAGTTGTTGAATTTTGATTGCACCTAGTTTTTTTAAGCTTGAGAATCTTCTCTTCTGATATAAGATTCACTCAAACTAGATCGAAGTATCGACGGGGATCTTTAGAACTGTTTGTAGATCTAAAGACGTCTTGTGATAATCCATCGTTAACAGACTCCGTTCTGTGTGTTATTGATCACAAGAGATTCAAGTTGTTTTTGTGCAGGTGTTTATTGAAGATCTAAGAAGATTTGAAGACAAAGAAGATTTCTTTTTTAGTTCATAATCTTTGGTGTGCACAAAACTTGATCGGATGGGGATCCAACTATAATCGGTTTATCTTTTGATAGATTGGATTGATTAGTTGTATAGATCGGCATCAGTATTTAGTATCTTGATCAGATCCTATTATTGATTGCATAGTCTAAACAATTACTTTGGTAGTTGTTGAATAGATTGATTTAAAAACCGATAAAGGAATTTATTGGGATAAACAGAAGAGCCTTTTGTCAAACTCATATCACGTTGGTTGAAAAGAGTTGTTACCGAAGAGATTTGTTGTTCCTTTACTGTTTGGAATACGAACCAAAGGAATTGTTCCAAGTGCGTGACTTATTACAAGTTTGAGGCACAGGGATACTGAAGAAACTAGGTGAACTATAGGTTTAGTTACTTGGTCTCAACTATATTAAGTTGGTTTAGATTTTGTATAGCGGCTTAATTCTGAGAGTATTCAATTCTGGACAAGGTCCCGGGGTTTTTATGCATTTTCGGTTTCCTCGTTAACAAAATCTTGCTGTGTCTTTTACTTTTCTATTTCCGCAATTATAATTGATTTATTATAATTAGAAGTAAAATACACAAACGTTAATTCCTAATTACTTGATAGCAATCCTATAGTGTTTGGTGAAGTCCGAACCTATTATCAAGTAATCATACTTCGTTGGTGTAGTGTCTCGATCTCGTATCCATAGACGATCACACGAAGTGTGAACCGATTAGTTATATTGTCTCGACTCAGTCCATAGACAATCACTTTCGGAGAAAGGAATTATAGGTTGAATATTTTTAGATTGAGGTATATTTGGGTACCCTTGTCTTTTCACTCGTTAACAAAATCTTGAGTGTGTAATTATAATTGTTTATTATAATTAATTAAAAGTAAATACACTTGTACGTTAATCCTAATCACTTGACTTTGATCTTATAGTCAAACGGTCTTGTACCGTAACTATTGTCAAGTGAATATCAAGTTGTTGTATTTCCTCGACTTTGTCCATAGACGACCACACTTGGTATTGGACTTATAGGTTGAAACAAAAAAAATATGGTGTATTTGGGTACCCTCGTCTTTTCATTGTTTTCAATTGGTATCAGAACACGCAAACATGAAAATATTTAACAATTAATTTGTGTTTGGTGCTATCCAACATATAAGACGAATCTAAAATTGTTATTGAAGAACCTGAGAATGATTCAGTTAACATAAAACAAGATATCAAGAGTTTTGAATTAACACTTGATGATGGCATCTCATTCGAATCAATATCTGAAGACATTCATGAAATCATCTCTAGAGAACCTACTACACAAGTTCATCTTGCTAATGATGTAGAAACTGTTGATAACTGGGAATCACGTCTAGAAAAACAGTTGGATGAAATTTCTGATAACGGTGACTTAGATATTGATCAAATGTGGATGAGGATATCTCATAATACTCTAAGATACTGGCTCTTTTGACAAAGAGAAAACTGAAAACGTGTGATCTCATTGTTCTCGTAACCCCTCTTTTTCAAGAGAACAATAAGTTGAGAAAAGTTTTCCAAGGACATTATTGTGGTTCTCGCATCACTTAATCTCTTCTTAAAGATCGTATAGAAGATCTAAATTCTAAGAAATTAGAATGTAAAAACCTTCAAAGATATCTCTTTTTGTCAAAAAAGAAACTTGATCAATCTGAAGCAAGGATTAACTCTCAACAAAAGAGTTTTGAAGAGAAAGAAGGTGTATATCTCTCTCGAGAAAAACGCCTTGAAGATGATCTAACTGGCACTATTGATAAAATCAAGACGTTGTAAGAAGAAAATTTGAACTTGAAAAAGGGCAATGATAGCTCAAATAATTTAACCTCAATGCTAGAAGAAGGTAGATAGAAATCATCATGATACACGACGATTAGGCTATAAGGGAATAAATGCTTCAAATATTAGCAAAAAGGTAAAATTTGTCAAAGCTACAAATTCTTCTCAACCAGAGGCTTCCACTGATGTCAAAGATGCTCCTATATCTTGTAAAGAAGTAAAGCATGTCATGCCTAAGATTCATGGTCAACCAGACTCTTCAAGTGCATCTATCAAAGAAAGCATGTCTACTAATGTCAAGAAAGTAAGGTCATTAAACAAAGATGGGAAAAACAAAACTGGTCAAGCTCCAATGCAAGAGGTTCCACAAAAAGGTAACACTAAAACTTACACTCCTTATGGTACTAAGCATTGTTATTCTTGTGGGAATAAAGGGCACTTGCAATGGGGATGCAAAGTTCGTAAGATGCAAGATGCACTTTCTTTTATATCAAACGAATTGGCTAAGATTTCTCCCCGAAAGAACTCGGATAACTATTATCCAAAGTTTAGGCAAAAAAATTATTATAATGATAGTTCAAGTTTTTCCTATCGCTCGACAAGGTCATCTCATAAAAGACTCGATTACAGAAAGAGAGATGACTTTGTAAATAACAAGACAATATCTGATGTTCCAAATTGGAGAAAGGTTATTTCGCAAAGTATCTAAAAGGGCAATGGTCCTAATGGTATGAAGGAGAAAGCCACTCCTGCGAAACCCATCTATAAATGGGTCCCGAAGTCCTCCATAGCCAAGGAGGGACCAAAAGTTAGTCACAAGAATGACACTCATTTGATCAATGTTGGTAACAGTGTTTATGAGAATCTTCTTAAAAGACTAAGGAAAGACATCTTGGTGTCTAAAGTCTCTTGTACGAATGAATATTGTGACAATGACACTCTTCATCACAAGTCAAAGAAGAAATACAAGAGATGGAACAAGAGAAAGCAAACCTAGGTTAAATAAGAATTGACTCTAGTCGCAACTATGACACATGAAAGTGTCGGGATTAGGTTTTCTAGTTGCTAGAGTTCTCCCTTATATATATAGTCTTTCAAATCAGGGTTTGCTTACAATCAAATCTAAGTTATCTTAGAAACAAAGCATTCAATATTCACCATTAGATGAAAACCTGATTTAAGATTCAAGCTAATTTTTCTTAAAACCAAAGAAATATCTCTCCACCGTTAGATGATCTTAGCTTGTTACACACAAATGAAATATACCTTCATTTAGATATGGGTAACCGTACCTAAACGTGTATATTGAGTTGGCTCAACAATAGTTCGGTTAGCCATATGAACACTTTTGTCTTAAACACATTCATCTAACACTTCTAGATCAATCAATCATGAAAGATAATCAAGTGAATCTAATTGTGTTACTCACAGAGTTGTTCAATTGTATATATCTCATAGAAGTATACAAAGAACAATTGAAACAAAATCGGATTGATTCGTGATTGTACAAAGTACTTATACAAGAATCAATTCATGAACATTAAGCCACGGTTTGCAAGCATTCCTTAATTTATAAATGTATTTGTTCATGAGTATGGAATCATACTTAACCGATTTTAGAACTTTAACCACTAAGTTTGCAAACTGGTACACAAACTATAGTTCTGGACTTCGGTCTTGTCCAGCTGTTTGCAAACGGGTACGCAAACTGCCGTCCCGGACCTAACTCAGGTAGGACCGTTCACAAACTGGTATGCAAACTTGGTTCCCGGACTTTAACAGTTAAAACCGTTCGCATACTGGTATGCAAACTAGGTTTCCGGACCTGAATCATACCAAAACAGTTTGCATACTGATATGCATACTGTGTTGTATCCAGACGAAGGTTAATTGTTCTAAACTCCTATTTCAATCATTGAAACATCCTTAGAAGACGACAATGGCTGTCTCACACATACCATTAGCTTATAAATAATTTTCAAGTGATCGAATGATCAATACAAAACTTTCCGAGTCGACATCAAATGACTGTCTCACACAAATCATGCAAGATGTTTCAAGGCAATTTTCACATGATCATCTTTTGACTTACTATTTAGTTTCCAACAAATAAATTGTTTCCAACTAAACTCGTCAAGAATAATGATAAACGTAGCTAAAGCAAAAAGCTTTCAACACATATTTCGAGAAATATATAAGCGAGATAAACTCGGCTCGAAATATCAAATGTGTATAATATAAAAGTCTATATAGTTATACGACTTAGTCTCATTAGGAGATAGAATAAAATAGACTTCTGAGTGATAGATAAGTTTTAGTCTCCACATACCTTTTGTTGATGAAGTTCCTCCAAGCTCTCCTCAGTAGATCTTCGTCTTCAATTGATGAACGCCGTGAATTCTAAAGATCAACTACACATTCTATCCTAATCCGAGACATAGCTATAAGTAGACTAGAAATCAAGACTTATAGTTTTGATCAACTAAACTTGACAAACAAGCTTGAGATAGCAACGCTTGCAAGTTTGACCGAGCAGTACTTTAACAGTAGGCATAACATATCAACTGTCTGGTATGGTAAGCCACCTAGTGTTATAGAGTCTCAATTGTCTTAGGATTATGCTCTAAGAGCCAGTTAATCAATAAATCTTTTGTTTGCATAAAAAAAAAAGATCATTTTAATTGTAACACTTAATCAATTCATTGATTGAGTTATATAACATTACTTAGGTTTTAAGCTTTATACTAAGGATATATTTTTCTTATTTGAGTAGGGATAGGATTGAACGAAATAATTAAAATGACATCATCTTAATATTTCGTTTTGTAAACCAAACTCCAATGAATTTGAAACTACTTTTTTGGTTACATGTTCGTCTAATAAGTGTCCACATTGTTACTAAATATGAGTGCATTCTAAGATGTAAAACCTCAACATCCGCAATGTTTAATTTCAGACGCTAATCTTAAAACGGTTGATTATCCAAGTCGTAGATGGTGAGGTTAAGCCCTAAGTCCTAACTAGGGGTGTGCATAAAAACCGGAACCACGGATTTCACCCGTATCCGTCCGCAAAATTGCGGGTGAAACCCAATCCGCAAGAGCTATGGGCCGGATATGGATGGGATTCTCAAATCCCCACGTTTACACGGTTTAGTTGCGGTTGGACTTTACAATCCGTGGATTCACTCGCACCGTAGGATAGTAAGGGAATTTGATAGAACTATTGAGAATAGTATGGGAAGTACGAATTTTATACAATGTATAAAAGAAGAGTAATGGGTCGCGATTGAGAAGATTGCTATGTCTTTGATGCAGGTAAAAGGAGTAACCTGACTGCAGTTTTCATTTTCTTAGAGATTCAGGGAGAGAAAGGACATTAGGAGGCATGTTAAAGTGATAACAAGAGGCAGGCTTTCAGACATCGAAGCTGCTGAATCGCTGGGTCCTGATGGTTCTGCGCCAAAAACTGTTCAGAATTGATGAACTTGTGCTGTAATTATGAAATATGAGTAAGACCTTTTTCTTTGTAATGGGTAGTATGAAACAGAATTAAGAAATGATTGTGGAAGGGCTACCTGGTTGATCCATACCGGCATGCTCCGGAGCCTACAAGGGAGAACAATGTCAACTCATATGATGACATAATTTTTTTTACGAAATTTGCAAACATATAGAAACCCAAATAGACAAAGTATTAGGAATTTGTTTTTTGGATTAGAATAACGAGTATCGTGATTTTTAGGCTCACTAAAATGAGTCTAACTATAATAAGATGAAAATGACTTTTGTTAGAATAATGAGTATCCGGAGTAATTTCTAAAATGATTTTTGTTTGTTTTACTCTCTTTTTTTCTGACTAAATCCGCGGTTAATCCGCACCCGTTGATTCGCGGATGTAAAATCCGTAGGTGATTGGGCCGGACACGGTTGGATTTTCCAAATCCGCAACTTTAACGGATTGGACACAGGTGACCCCTAATCCGCAACCGTTCGTCTGTTGCACACCCCTAGTCCTAACTAACAAAATCAACCATTTCCTCTGTGGGCCGAACTCGGTACATTAAGAGTGATAAACCCAACGGCAACACAAATCCAATGGCAGTTTTTAAATGACAATTTTATCCCCACTGAAACTATCTATTTCCTAATAATTGTCCCACCAAAAGAGTGATAAACCCTAACAAACATTATCAGACGCACAAGAGAGGAGAAGAGGAGCAGGCGTTGAAATTTCTCTTAAACCCCCAAAATCGAAATTCGTCTCTGTTACCATCAACTGCTTTCCATTGTTGTTCTACTTTAACAGGTACACATTCAAGCAATTCTCTGTTTTTCCTATTAGGAGTTCACAATTAAGGGTTTTTACATATAGTTGAAGTTTCACCCAAATCATGTCTCCAAATAATCTAGATTTATTCTTAGAATTTGATCTTGGGTTGTTATTCTTTTGATTGCTTATTGAATTTGACTTAACTGTAATACCCCAATGCATTTTAAGTGTAATATTCCAATAAAAACATAAACATAAACTTTAACTCTAGATTTTTCTTTCTCTATCATGTGAAACCCATATGTATCATATCATAAATTGGCTTACTCTAGTACTCAACGATTGTGGTGTTTAATGTCTACAATGGCAAAAATGGCTTATCGGACACTTAATATCACTGTAATTTCCGTGTCTCTAAGGTTAATTGATTGGTTTCTTCTACTTGAACCAAATGTATGTATGGTGCGTTTGGGATTTTCTATATGAATTATTACTTTTGAGTTTTTTTCAGTGCTTTACCCCCTCTTTATAAATGAATCCAGTATAGGTGATCTGAATAACGCGCACTTGCGGCTAGTTTAACTTACTAGTTTAGGAACAAAGACTTATAGTTGATTGGTTCTTTAACATTTGCAGGCAAAACAACTATGGAGGAAGATACTATAGTTGATCAACCTCCGTTGTTCTCGAAGAAGAAGTTTACTCCAAAAGTTTCCATAAAACCACCCCCAGTTATAGAAAATCCTCAACCTAATGAACCCCTAGAAGTGGAAAAATCATGTGACCCCGAATCGTATACTCTTAGTTTCTCTGATCTTGGTTTAGCTGACTGGGCTTCTCGGACATGCAAGGAGCTTGGAATGAAGAAACCCACACAAGTTCAACATCACTGTATTCCTCGAATTCTTGCTGGTCAGGATGTTTTGGGTTTAGCTCAGACAGGTAGTGGGAAGACAGCGGCTTTCGCATTACCTATTTTGAATCGCCTCGCAGAAAACCCCTATGGTGTGTTTGCTTTGGTGATAACACCTACTAGGGAGCTAGCGTACCAATTGGCAGAGCAGTTCAGGGCACTTGGAGCATCCTTGCACCTACGGTGTGCTGTTGTTGTTGGAGGGATGGATATGATCACTCAAGCACAAGCTTTGATGCAACGCCCACATGTTGTGATCGCAACACCAGGGAGAATTAAAGTCCTCCTTGAACAGAATCCAGATATTCCATCTGTCTTCTCGAAGACCAAGGTAACATATTCCTTTACATTGCTCTAAGCACAGTATGTTAAAATAGTCTTTGAACTGTTTGAGTTACCGATGTACCATACAAACTGCTCCCAAATCGTTCTCTTGTTTCTTAGTGCAAGTAACATCAAAATGAAAATCTTAACAGGCAAGATACTTTCTTCCTAGTCCACCCACTTCGCAGTATATATCAGATAGAAGCCTCTATAGTTGCTTGTGAAGCCTTCTTTTGCTTACCAGGTATCATCGTAGAACCACTGCATGCCTTCAGTATAACCTGGTGGCAGTGATCGACCATACTCATCCTTCATAACATCAAACAGAACACACTTGCACTCCATGCATCATAGCTGATTTTCCACACCACGCATATAAATTGCCTGCACATTAATGAACCATCACTCCTCATACCCATCTAGGATTTCGGAAGTATTGTCAACCTCTACCCCATAAAGATCGGTCAACATCCTTGGGCTTGGGAGCATATTATCTAACAATGACCCAATGGTGAAGATAAGTTTCATACAGAGGGACAGAACTGCTTCAGCAACGTACTCCTTAATAGCAATATGACCTCTTGGAAAATCAACACTATTGTAATATTTGTTAGAGACATATCCAGGCCTCATTACAAATTTAGGGGTCAAGAAGACAGTGGATTTCTCCTCGTTCACTTTTCTGAATTGGGAAGATTGAAATAAGTGAAAGCAACCATCTCGGCAAAAGTAGCATCGATATAAACTGTTGCATGATTTTTTCCCTGCCCGCATTGTTAGCATACTGATGTTATGAAAATGACAATGATACTAATAACTAATAAGCATTAAACATACTAGTCTACTAATTCAATCACAATTCTAAGACACAAACAAGAAATTGATGAACTCTTTTATAGTTTTCATACCTGATTTATCGCAGTATATTCACTGCTTTGATTTTGTTTGCACAGTATGAATTTGGTCGGCAACATATTTGTTTATTTCATCTGTTCAATTTTTTCTGCAGTTTCTAGTTTTGGATGAGGCTGATAGAGTTTTGGATGTTGGTTTTGAGGAGGAACTGAGTGCAATATTTCAGTACTTGCCCAAAGATAGACAAACTCTGTTGTTTTCTGCGACAATGACAGAAAACTTACAAACACTGCTTGAGGTTTCTGCAAACAAGGCATACTTTTACGAACAGTACGAGGGATTTAAGACTGTCGAATCTCTTAAGCAACAGTATGTTTTTATTCCCAAAAACGTGAAAGATGTTTATCTGCTACACATTTTGTCAAAAATGGAGGACATGGGTGTTCGCTCAGCCATAATATTTGTTTCTACATGCAGGTAAAATTCTCACGTATTTTGCATTTGAAGTTTCTCCTAACTGTTTAAAACTCTGTTTACCAGACTTGTTGTTTTCATGTTGTTAATTGTTATGATTGACCTAGGTCTAGCTTTGACAAATGGGATTTCTAGAAAGTTTTTAATGCATTTTTATGCACACACAAGGCAAATCCTCCTTTGAGTGATTCTATTTTTATCTTTACTAATAAAATAATTAGGGTAGTTCAATCACTACTTTACTAAAAAAATTATGATTCAACCTCATATGTTTCTGCTCTAGGGAAACTGCAGTGCGTAACAGTGTGTCGAGCATTTTACTCATTAAGTTTGATCTGGAACATCAATATCAACGGTTAGACTTTCAATGTCCCAAGATTGTTAATCTGATCTTTGTGCTTTTCATGATATAGGTTTCTGACTTGTGTTTTTTCCTTGTCAAGTTTTTGAGTTATCCACGTTCCCTATACTCAGTCCCCAGGATGAAAACCAAAACCACCATGTCTTCTTTAAAATCTAAACAAAGAGTAAGCCTTCGTGTCCGATTCCTAATCCCATAGCCACGCAGAAAAGCTTTTGCATTATCCTTGCTGTCTTTTCCAATGTTGGTGTTTTAGTGTTACTACTCCAACTCATCTTATCACTCAGAATTCTTGCTTGTATGGGCTCTGCACCACATATTTGTTATGCCGATTTTCAAAATGAGGTTCTCTAGGGATCCTGCCACTGTAGTTTTTTATGCTGGATTCAAATACTTAAGAGAGTCCATTGAAGTCAAAGATTGTGGGATATTTTTTGATAGTTTATTGAAACTAAACCAGTCATATTTCCCACTGCCAATGGAATGCTACCTGAAAAGTGAGAAATGATTGCACGACAAAATAAGTGACACAAGTCCTTTTGATAGACCTCCTTTGTATAAGTGCTCAAAGTGCATTCCGATCCCTTTAATCACCATTGTCAATGTCAAAGGTTCCAAATCGCCTAGCGACAATGTAACATTTTGGTCGTTTGGCGAGCATTTTTAAGTTGTCTATCGTCTTCAGAATTGAACCAGAAAATTGTTTGCTGACAAGTCTAGAATTTGGAGTTTTTGCAAATTGGTCATTTCGACAGGGATTTCTCCGTCTGAGCTTTTAGACTTGCTGTTAGTGTTACGATCCTGTCAATTAGAATCATTTCAAATAATATTGACAAAATATTTTGCTGTTAATGTTGATTTACATTTAAAGAAAATTTCTCTTATTTGAGTAACCCATGCACAGAGTGAGAGTGAGAGGTTTAATAAATTCTTACTTGCCGCACATCTTATTTTATCAGATATTAATGTTGCAATGAAATTATTCTCATAATATGTGATATCTCTATGTGCATTGGTGTTACATCAGGAGTTGTCACCTTCTTAGTTTGATACTGGAAGAACTTGAACAACCAGCAGTAGGATTGCATTCGCACAAGTCCCAGACTCTAAGACTGTCTGCACTACATCGATTCAAATCTGGTCAGACTCCCATTCTGCTGGCAACAGATGTGGCTAGTCGGGGTTTAGACATTCCAACAGTTGATCTTGTCATAAATTATGATATTCCGAGGTGAGTGTTACTAGCAAACTTCTTCACAATTTATGATTTCTGTAGTTTTCTTATGGAAATGGCTGGACATAACCAAACTTGATCCAACTTATTCCAGATATGCCCGAGACTACGTTCATCGTGTTGGGCGTACAGCAAGAGCTGGCAGAGGGGGGCTGGCTGTGAGCTTTGTTACTCAGGTTAGTTATAGAAAATGTTGTTCAACTCAGACTTTGATCTCCAGGCTTGTCAAGGAAGAACTGGTCACTTGGTTGCTTCTCATTGTAATGTCCATATAATTTCTATGTAAATCCTCACACTGAGTGATTTTTGATGATTTTCTGCAGAACGATGTAGATCTAATACACGAAATAGAGTCCGTCGTTGGGAAGCAGTTGGATAAGTTTGAATGCAAAGAAAATGATGTTCTTGCTGAAATGACGAAGGTAACACCTCTATCGTACAGAATATGTGATTGCCGCTTTGTGGTCTGTCACTCGTTGTGTTACCTATTCTAAACTTCACTCGTTGCATTGGTCTCTGATTGAGCTATGTTCAATGTCATAAGCATCATTAGTCTTACCCATCGGAGAAGTAGTCAAGTGTTCCTGTTCACTACATTATTTGCCATTCATCTTTTTAATAAACTTGACATATCATGATTTTGGATCCATCAATGTAGGTTTACAAAGCTAAACGTATTGCGACTATGAAGATGATGGATGACGGTTACGAACAAAAAGCAGAAGAACGAAAAGCCCAGAAGCTAAAAACACTTTCAGAGAAAGGATTACTGAAAGAAAAGACTAATAATAAGAAGAGAAGAAGAACCAAAACTACTTCTGCAGAAGAATCAAAGTAGGAAATTTTGTGCCTGAGATATATTTAGAGAACATTGAGGATTAAAGAACAATGGCGTGTACACACATTTAAAAAGTTGAAGAAATCGTATGTGCATTACTGAGTCCATTGAGAGAACTGTAGTGTCATTTTTTTTTTCCTGTGGCCAGAACCTCCAAATTATGAAGGTTCAAGTTAGGAGGAGGATTGTAATGTTTTTCCGTTTCCCCTGCCCTGAGCTGCATATAAGTTTGACCACGGGAACACATATGCGGCAGAATCACCAAGTTCTGGAGCCATCCTTCTTTTCATTGCATCCAAGAGAGAACCGGCACAGCCATATGCAATCTGTTGACGATATTGAACCGGCACGGCCTTCTTGTTTTGTTAGCATAGGCACGGCCCTGGTTTGCTTATAAAAACCTCATAGAAACCCCCAAGCGAAAAATTAGTGAGAGCAGAGAGGGAAATGGCGAGAAATTCATCAACAGCATTACTTCGAAGTCTTCTTCTTTCTCGTAAGAACAAACCTTTTTCTTCTGCTTCGATCAAAACCCTAACAACAAGTACTCAAATCTCTTCATCTTCTTCTAGTTTTGGTAATATACTTGACAATAATCAGATGAAACCCTTGTCTTCTTTTGCTTCAACTTGTGTCCCTCTCTTCTCATCCCTCTATTTCTCTTCATCAGCTCGATCTTTCTGTTCTTCTTCATCATCTAGTAAGAACTAATCTGGGTTGTTTTTGTCTTGTCTGATTTGATTGAATTTATTGAAAAAATTGTAACTTCTTTGAGGGTTTCAGGTGCATCTAATTTTGTTGTTATAAACTCAGAACAAGGGTTTAACAATTCTCTCAAGAAAGCCCAAGGTGAGTCTTAAGACCACCCTTACTTTTAAGGGGTTCCTAATTTACTTCAAAGTTCGTCTTTGTTGATTCTAAATATTGAATTTGTTTAAATTCTTATTTGTAGATGATAAATTGCCGACAATATTCTACTTCACTGCTGTCTGGTGTCCTCCATGTAAGTTTTAATCTTATAAATCTTGGCGTTGGTTGATAATTCAATTCAAATTCAACCCATTGTCTATTTGAAGATTTCTGCACGTATAAAACTAGTACTATGTCTCCAGTGGAATCAGCCTGTTGCTTGAACTATCAATATAGCCGGTTGTAGTTAGAGTTACTGAGAGCTAGGAAGTATTTTAAAGAATTCATTCACTGGCGGGAAGTTCAGACTTTGGTCTGTTCTTCTTCCCATTTCCTTGAACCACTATATTTCTCAAGTAGATTTCAATATACTTAATCCAAGTCAAGTTGACGTTATTTATGATTTTTGCATTTTAAATTTTAAGCACTAAGTTTAAGAACAAAACATGTAGTGAAGTAGTTTATTATCAGTTTATGAAAATTCTGCAGAATATCCAGCTTGATTGACTCCATTACTGCATTACCCAAATCCAATCCACTGCATTATGTATAAACAAGAGAGATAAGCGAATCAAATCAAGAGATTGGGATTGCATATTAGAGAAGTTAGGGTTTCTTGATGGAATTCTAATTGTTTTCATAAAGATTAGATTTGATTATCTCTTTCCTTCCATAAATTGAAAACACGAGTACAAGTGTAGAGAACTACTTCATATTATTTGATTCTGTTTTAAGTTGGGAAGTAGGAACGGCACAGGAACAATGAGCAGTTTAATAACATGTCCATCCGGGAATGACTAGGTGGTCTGAGCCAGTGAAGTAGTAGAATCGTTGACTCTACTAAGTGAATCAAATTGAGCAGTGGCTAGCTAAATCTTTATTGGTTAACTTTCATGATGGTTTGAAACTAAATCTTGTTTGTTTTTTGTTAATGGTATTAGGCAAACTAATTTCTCCCATCATTGAAAGTTTGAGCAAGAAATATCCACACGTGACGACCTTCAAAGTCGACATTGATCAGGTAACAAGATAGTTTTGTTACTTTTTAGTTTAAGATTTGCTTAAATTTCTGTTTGATTCATGGAGACTTGATTAAGAGTTTCTTTCTTGTAGGAGGAGATCCGAAAGAAACTAGAGGAACTGAATATTATGTCTGTGGTAAAGTTACTCAACCCTGAACTGTTTTGTGAATGTTTTCATGTTCATTATCAATAAGTATTTTTGCTTTTAATGTTAAAATCATGTCATTCCATGTTTAAGCTTGTGTATTACAAAGAGTAGGTTATTTAAATAGACTTTAGGCTGCTAGATGGGAATGATAAGTAGCTAGTAATAACTGGAGCTTATGCTAGTTATAAAACAACATCTTCATCTTCAGTGTTCTACTTACACCTAATAAACTTGATCTGTTGAAGTGCTAAATGGATTTAACTTAAGTCTTGATGATAAAACAAATATAACTGTAAATCTGTAGTATGGAACTATCCCTTTTAGCCTAAACGAAAGTAAATGTCTAGGTCTTAGATATCGCTCTTTAGTTACGGAAAATAATGTAGACGGGACATGGGATATCTAGCTAGTGAGAAGTGATATTGTTCATAGCTAGAAATTTCTTTTTTACCTCTCACTAAAAATGAAATTAGAGAGTGTGAGAGAGAGAGGTGGAGAATAACTCATGACGTGATAGTACCTTTTCGGTAATTTTTACTCACTCCCTGGAGAAAGCAAAGAGTGTTGCAGTACACACTCTTTCCGGGGAATGCAAAGCGGTGTAATACTACTGTACACACTCTTTGCTTTCTCCACCTGCTTGTTGAAGCCTTCAAGGTGTCTGAATTTGCATGTTAAGTAATCCACATCGTATCCTGTATAAATAGCTAGTATTCGTGCTTGCACCTATTTCTAATTTGAATATGAAATGTTCTGCCTCATCTTACATTCTATTTACTTTTATAGGTTTAGTTAAGTTACTTCCATATAATTAATCAGGATATATTATAGTTACAAAGAAGAGTTGATTCTGTGTCTCGTAGTGTAGCATCAGAAGTCAGGTGATTCAAATGAATGCAAGCTAATGGCAAAGTCCTGGCCTAAATCAGCTGATAGTGACACCCTTGAAACCATAAGAAACAATTTGCCAGTTTATCCCATCAATCAAAATACTTAGACCAGTGCCTTGGGTGATTGGTTCTGGTGGGGCTATGTGAACCAATAGCCTTCTAGATATGGCATCACAGTGCTGCCTACCCTTATAGCTCCAAGTAAAAGAGGTGGCATCACAGTTCATATTCTGTAACAATGCTTCATTTGAATGGTTTCCTGACACTTGTCAAGGTCTAAATCCTATGTTTTTAGGTTGGTGTGACAACGATTGAAATCTTATGAAATATGCTTGATTGAATTTATCCCATCTTTGTTCCCCTGAATTCTTAACACTTCCAGTAATGGATGAAGTGCTGACAAACCGTTTTTTCTTTCTTGTTCCTGTTTATATTTTGCAGCCAACAATTCACTTCTTTCAAAATGGGAAAAAGGCTGACGAAATGGTTGGTGCTGATGTTGCAAGACTGAACCAAATTGTAGAAAGACTTTACAGCACCAAGAATAACTAATCAGTCGTCTATCCACTAAATTTAAGCTGCTGAGTGATGACGGAGATGAGGTTTCGAGTATGCAGTGCTGCCATTACACTGGGTGTCCTGTGTTTTAAAGTTTTTGTTTTAGAAACTTGAAGAGTAGTTATAAAGGAGCGTAAACTCGAAATGGTTATAAAGGAGGAAACCAAGGATTTTATTGTTTTGAACATAAACGATTGATAGTTTTATCTTGTCTTCTTTGTTCCCACACAGTTTATAGAAGAGTTTATTTTGAAAAGTTTTTTCATTCTTTCTTCGAGGAGAAGCATTCTCATCTGTGCTTATAAGTTTGGGTTTTTGCTTTGCCTGTCTAATTCGATGCCTGCCTGCCTGCCTGCACAGGTAGATCAATATTAGTACTGGTCAGTCGACATGTTAGTGCGATACTTAGTTCTAGCAATTAAGAGGTTAAATTCTCTTAACAGAGACTTGGGCAGCATTTTGACACTAAGGTTGCACCTTTGCCGTGAAATTACTTACACGCAGTGTGTACAGCAGCTGGCAGAAAAATGAGATTAGATCGAATTAGGTGCCCCTTATCAAGTAGTGGGTTGGCTTAATCGAACTAGGTAGGTGCTCTTTTAGTCTTCTTTTATACTTGAAAATGAATGTTTTAGGGTTTTTACTGGGTGAAATTGGCGATTCCAATCTTAATTTGGGTTTCTGAAGGTTCTGAGGTAAGCTTTTTTTTTTCTTTGAAATCAATATCATCCATTATACCATCACGAATCAATCTAGGATTTATTCGATTTATCTGTACATTCCCATATTATCTATCAGCAATCACTGATTGGGTTTAAAAGTCCTTGTGCCCAACTCTGAATCTGGTTTGAATTTTAGGGCAATGATTTTATGAAATAATCATAGTGAGCTTGATTCTTTTCTTAGCTCAAATTTTGTATAGGATTCATTTGAGCAAGTATTTGGAGCTTCTGTTTTGATTGAGTATTTCTTAGATTCTTCTGTGGAATTGATTTGATTCAACTTGTTGGTTAGTTTCTAGGGGCATTTGCAAAGAAAGACTAAAGCAATAGGAATGGCAATGATGGCGAGGAAGTCTTCGCTTCTTCTCTTTCGATCTCTCACTATTTCACCAATGAAACCTCTCTCGTCGTCTTGCTCTTCTCGGTTCCTGTCTTCTTCATCGAAAGAGAAACCACCAGCATATCATCGTTCTGAAGATGATGAACCATCCCTAAGATCTAGATTACCTCCAAGGGAAAAAGGTCTTCATTCATTTCTCAATATCTGGTGTACGCTTACTGTTTGTTGTTTTTCCTCACAGAAATGAATTGTTTAGCTGCCATATTTCTTGAATGTATATCTTAGTAGTAGTGATGTGATGGGTGTTATTTTGCTATTTGAATCTAGGATCACGCGATGATCATCGTATTAATGTTGAGAAGTCAAAGACAATTCCTGGCAGACATGTAGTTACTCTCACATTTAAGCCATTTGCTAGGTAATCTTTTATAAGCTTTTTATCATTTGCAAGAATTCAATGAATGTTTTGATAAGAACTGGATGTATTGGAATTTGATTTCATTGTAGATGAATGTTTGTCACCATTTGTCAACCTGTGCTGGGGTTATGAAGGTTAGCATTCTGAAGATTGAAGGAAGCTTAATTATTGTTTTGAACGCCCTACCCTTACCAAACACTCCGCAGTGTTGGTCGGTCGAATAGTGTTATTTTTGTAATGGCGGCTCTTGAGTAAGTGCAGTTTAGGCGAACGCTTAATAATCAAATTCCTATTAGGGTAGAGGTTAGTTCACCTTGAAATATTCTGTGCAGTACTACGAATGCTTTTATCTTCACTGTAGCAAATTGCAGCATCGTCCATATATTTTCTGCTAATTATACCTTCGTTATCATTCATTTGCTTTCAATTTGCGTTTTTACGTGTGGCTAGAATTTGGACTTCTAATGTTCTTAATGTCACTGGAGAACTAAGCCTCTGTCAGATTCTAGGGTCAAAGTGTCACGATACTCGTACTGAAAGCAGATTAATGGTGTCATGCGACCTGACCCCTACATATTACTTTCCTGTATTGACCACCATCTTAGCATGGGTTCTTCAGCCTAGCAAGAATCCTGCCCTGGAATTTGGGCAAACATATTTCTTCTGGCTTTAGTTAGGAGTGTACTCTGTCTCTATTATGCTCTTGGCAGTTGGCTAAATTTTATGGTGATGTTAATAAAGAACACCAGTTTACAAAGTTCTGTTTTGTAATGGAGTAACTATGTGTAGGATGAACTTATTTTGTCAAGGTGTTGGGACAGCAAACCATGGATCAGATTTGTATGATTGTGAGCTTTCTTGTAAGACTGTAGGTAAAAATTGGCTCCAGGCTTTCTTGAACAAATTATCTTTAGATTAACAGAGTTAAATTGAGCACTTGGACAAAGTAAAATTGTCCGGCGAGAGTTGTACTACAATGGGTCACATCCTGGACAATCTATTTTGTTTTGAAATTGGTTTCCAGTGAACTACAACATTTCTTTTGAAATCCATGGGAAATTCTTGATTCTTGAGATAAGAATCTGGATTTCAGTATATAACAACAGAACAAATACATGATGTATCTGGAAAAAAAAAATCAGGTAGTAATAGGGGGACAATAAGATGTTGTCTAGTAAAATTTTCATAAAAATCGAAAAGAAATACATGACAAGTGAAGTTCACTGAATAGAACCCATGCATATAATGAATGCCATCTCTAGCACCAATTCAGAAGCTACAGAGAGCAGTAGAGGTGGCAATTCTTGAAGACAAAATCAGAAAAGAAAATCTGTAAACCTCCATGAAAGTTGATTAGTCCATTTTACATCCCCAAATTCCAGAACCAGTTTCTTTAAACAACTAATTAAGAAAGACCATACTACCAAACCCCATTTGGTGTGATAATACTACTAGTACTACCATGGAGCTGTTGCAACAGATCTGAATTCCTGCAAGATCCTCACTCTTTCTTCAATGTAGCTCATCTCCGTAAGCTTCAGGGTTTCAATTTCTTCCTCCAGGGTTTTTGAAGCAGCTTCCAACTTGTTCAGCTCAGATTCCAATCCAGAAATCCAGGTTTGAGTCAAAGCTGCTTTAACTTGTTTGTCTTTCTTCTCTGAAGTAAATTCCTCTATCTTCAGCCTAGCAACCTTTTCTTCCTTTAAAAGTGTTCTTACAGTATCAAATCGTCCCCATAACTTACGGCAATCATAACCCATTTGCTCCAGTTCTAATAGCTCTGCACTGATTTCATGTACATCATCACTAGATAACTCAAGAATCTTACCCATGTTAACCAACGTCTCTGCAAGGTTAATGAACACCACATCTAGCCCAACTCTGATACCTTCACGAACACCTTGACAGTAGTTATCTAAAGGCTTGAGGTGTGGGTTCTGAGGAATTGCTCTGAAAAGATCATCCCTTAAACTCATGTACTCACTGTTAAGACAAAGATATTGATGATGACCAGGAGACATTCTCACTCTCTCAGCTGATGAAGATGAAGATAAAGAAGAATTAGTAGTAGTCTTTCTTTTGAGAGATTCAGTGCAAGGAAGGATAGATGACATTTTTAATGGAGTTTTCTGGTGAGGGCTTCTCAAAAGTGTAAGGTGTTTAGTGGTTCTTCTCAGAACAAACAAGAGTATGCAGAGGTGTGGTGTTGAATTCAGAGAGAGAGGGAGGACAACAACTCATTCAACTGTTTCTGTTTTTGGATTGTGCTGCTTTTCAGTGATGAATGATATTACAGACAGATGAGTCGTTTGTTTTTTTTTAGCAGTGTAGGGAGGGTACAATTGGTGTGTTTCAGGAGGAAAGATGTGACTGAGTGGGAAGTAAGAATTAGCATCGAGGTTCTCTTGGAAGAACTTTCTCTAGATTAAGCAGAGCAGTTGGGACTGTTCTAAAACTAGCCATGAAAAGAAACAAAAACTATTTCCAAATTTCCTAATTGTAAACTATTTCTGGGAAAACTGAAACATGAAACTTAAAAATAAAGAGTCACACTACTTTGGCATCTACCATATTGATGTCAGCACCCACAACCATAATGTTTACATTACTTAATCTAATTTGCTTGAACAAAATGAGTGTGATTCTTTCTCTTGATCAACACTTTCTTATACTAGACACCTGCGAGATTACCTCAACAGTAGATAACCCAGCATTCTCAATTTACAAACACTTGGATACTGAAAACACACAACAAATGAAGTAAATGACTGTTGGAGCCTTTGACGCTCAATCTCATTAACTTCCACCTAGTGTTCTTTGAAGAAGAAAGCTTCAACTTCTATGCTGCCACTGTTCCTTATTATGGCCTTTTCTGATGTGGTGAAGAGACAACCAGGCGCCATCATTCCATATGTACTCTATAATATTACTTCGTAAACTGGAAACTAACTTTGACCAAACAAGACTAACATTAGGAACAAAGAAATCTAACCTCAAAGCAGAAGTAGCATCCTCATTACTGTCTAGCATCATCATCAACAATCTGAAAGAACACTACAGAACACAAAACAAGAAACCATTAGCCCAAATTATCTGAAGCAACAAACACTTTCAGAGGAATGAGATTATAAGAATAATAGGCATTTCCGAAGAAAACAAATATGAACTTGTACAATGTGATATATATTTGAACACCTTACGAAGAATAAAAAATCAGTGAACATAACCTGATTAATAAAAGAAAGGGTTAAGCTAGTAGTAGTAGTAACCTCGAAATCAAAATCCAAAACAAAGTTTTCCATGCCTTGCCATTAGCTTCTTTCCAGCAGCATCCAACCCTGTGAAGTGAAACCAAAGAGAAGATTAGATCTGACAGAGGGTTGAGAGCTGAAATCTATGCAAATTTAGGGAACATTAGAGTTGGAGTTAAGAATACATACCTTCGGTTACTGCTTTGGCATACAGCTATTGACACAAAGTCTAATGGTTCACAGTGTTTCGGCTCACAGCATTACGGCATCACAGCCTTTCAGGTCACTGCTTTTGGCAGTGCATAGATGGCCATGCAACAATGGCCGAGTGTCGATAGCTGGGCGCCATTAGCTAGAGGTAGATAGATGTGTGCTTCCAGCTGTGTATCTACAAAACAGCAACTAAACACATTAGTAAAATGAAAACCATTTTCTGTAAATAGCATGTATAATATCACTTCTTAAGCTGAAAACCAACTTTGACAAGACAAGACTAGTTCAATAAAGTAATAACATTATCTCAAGAACAACTGACTACGTAACCCAACCTCAAAGCAGTAGTAACAATCCTCATCTCTGTCTAGCATCATCATTAACAATCTGAAACAACCCTACAGAACACAAAACAAGAAGCCATTAGCCCAATTTTTTTGAAGCAACAAGCAGATCTAAGACAAGAAGTTAAACACAACAATCAAGTAGAAACACCATCAGAATAAAAATCAAGTAAATACACAAAAGAATATTGAAAGAGAAGGGTAAGTTAGTAGTAGTAGTAGTAGTAGTAACCTTGAAATCAAATTCCAGAGTGGAGTTTTCCATGCCAGGCCATGCCATGGGTTTCTTTTTCCAGCAGCAACCAACCCTGTGAAGTGAAACCAGAGAGAAGATCATACCTAAAGTTAGTTTCATTTAAAGAAACCCGTAAAATCAGCAAGAAACCAGATTGAATGATAGAATAATTGAAAACATTTTCTGTGAATGACTATGACAACCGACCTCAGCAGCAGTATGCAAATCCCTCGTGTCTGTCTAGCACTAATAACTACCTGAAACAAAAACAAGAAAGAGTATCAGAAGAAACAGGAGGCAACTAAGAAAATCTTTGAAGTAAGAAGTTAGGGAAGGAGGTTTTAAAAAGGGTGAGCTTGTTAAAGACCTGCAAAACAAAAATGTACTCAGAAGATCAAGTTAGAAAGGAACAGATGCAAAATATAATAAATGTATAATTAAAGAAAACGTATATGGAGCTAGTTAAGGAACAATTTTTGTTCTACAAAAAACAGAAAGAAGAAAAGAAAGCTGAGCGAGAGGCTAGGATACAATTAGAAATGGCTGAACTGGATGCTTATTCTCTACGAGCGTGCCTAGTATACATCAATAGCATCAAAAGATCAGGAGCAATTCAGTTAAAGATGGAAGATTATAGTGTAGCAATGGTCAAACTTGCTCAAAGTCTTGAAATGAGAAAGACCTTTATGATGTTGGAATCACTTGATGAGAAAGCACAGTTCATCTGTGGATTAGCACGCTTAGGCTGATATTGTTTCACATTTTGTTCTTTTTTTTTCTTCTAGAAAAACATTAAATACCCTGTCTCTTGAATTTTTGGTGTTTACACCTTAATGTGTGAGGTCTTATGTAATTAATGAATTGATTTTACTCATTCCTAAATATTGATGCCTGCTAAATGTTTTTTCAGTTTTTATGTGGTTGGTATGCTTATTGGAATTGTTATGTTTGTGTATTCCCATATGCACTCTCATTTCATTTATGAATTGTTATGTTTACTGTGTGTTAATTATTGCTGTTATTTGTGTGCAACATTATAGGTGATGGTGCGACAAATTTTGCTGGTGTCTTTGGTCATCCAGATAGAGTGATTAGTAAAGTACAATAACTGGATCGTCGTCAAAGGTACGTATGTCTCTAACTTGATTTTCACATTAGTTTCTTTTCCAGTCACTTCCTTATGTGGAGTTGTTTCTCATAGGTTTTTACAGGCTACATGAATATTTTAGTAACTCCAATAATTCTCTTCCCTTGTCAAGTTACAGGGAAAATGAAAGCATTCCGGCTAATGCTATTGAACATGTTGTTGCTAGTGATACTCTTAAAGCTCAGGAAACAAAGACTGCAGAGGAGAGTTCGGCAAAAGTTATGTACCTCATCTCTTACAGGAAAATTATATATGCGAGAACTATTAGAGGGATGCCCAGCAGTGCTCTACTCTCTTATAAGGATGGATACCAATGCCTTTGTGCACTTGTGTGACCATTTTCGAGAGATGGGGTATCTTTATGACAGCAAGCATCTCGATGTTGAAGAGAAAATGATGATTTTCTTAAAGATTATAAGTCAATCAATGGGAAACATACTTGCCCGTCATCGCTTCCGGCACTCAGCAGAAACAATTAGTAAGTACTTCCATGAAGTATTGTTAGGGGTTCTTGAATTTTCCAAGAAAATTGTGGTGGCGCCGTCATGGGAAACACTTGTACCTATAGAACAGATTCGAAACTACAGTAAACTTAGGAAAGGTCCGTTTAAAGGTGTTGTTGGCGCATTAGATGGTACTTTAATTCATGCAGTTGTTCCACGAGACAGGCAAACTCCTTTCCGAGGAAGAGGCGGGGGTGAGTGTTATCAAAATGTGATTTCGACATGAAATTTATTTATGTAGTTAGCGGATGGGAAGGTGTTGCACATGATTCAAAGATACTGAGTGAATCTGTCCGTAATCCATCCTTCAATTTTCCAATGCCACCGCTAGGTAATTGCTATGAACTTTGTTTATCTTTCTTTCTCTGTATCTCTGTATTTGTGTTTTTTACTCTTTCCTGCTAGAGCGGTGTATACCACTGTTGTTACATCAGTTATCTTTTTTGAATTCAAGGGTGTAGTGGCTGTGTGATTAGATGGTCAGGTTCTGTTAACTTTATTGAATATGGTCTTGTTAGCTGCTGTTATTTTGCAGACAAGTATTACTTGTGCGATGCAGCATATACGCATACGAAGGGTTTTATGACACCTTACCGGAACACAAGATACTAGTTACGATATTTTTGACGTGGTGGCCGCCCTCGAACGAAGAAGGAAAAATTCAATCAGGCACACTCTCAACTTAGGAATGTGATTGAAAGAGCTTTCGGTGTTTTGAAGGAAAGATTTCCCATTTTGGACACAATGCGCAGGTTCAGTTTTACAACCCAAAAGTATTTAGTTGTTGCAACCATGGCTATACATAATTTCCTTAGACGTATTAGGTTGAATGATGAATTATTTCGGCGGTTTGAAGATGTCGGGTTGGAAGTGAGCAACACCATTGAAATGAATAGTGAAAGTGCAACATCAGCTACACAACATGTATTTAGACCACAAGACCATACTTTTATGCATCAATTACGTGATCAGGTTGCAAATGAATTAGATCTACTTGTTGGGGTGTAAAATGCTACTGTGGTTGTGTTCAAGTTATGGACTAGTGGTGGTGAGACTGGGCTAGCAATGGTGGTGGGTTGTGAATCTTGGAATTTCGAGAGAGGAAGTGCGGGTGAGGATGAAGGAGGGGTTTGGTTTGGTCTTTTATTAGTTTGTATTTCACTTTATCCGTGTAACGGTTTGAATTGTTGAAAGCACTTTTGAACTTTTGAAAATGTTGATTTAAAATGAATCTTGGAATTTTTGAATTGCTTAAGGGTAAAATGTGAAATATACAAATTTATATATAAATATGGAGTTATTAGATAGTGGTTAAACAAACATAAATTTAGAAGGCTCTAGGTAGTGGTATTCATATAGAGATAGAGGTAAACCTCTATGTAGAACCCTCTACTTATATAGAGGAGAAAACAAACATGCTGTTAGTGTTTTAAAGGAGGGGGAGATGCAACGGAGGACTGAACCTCTCTGCCAGCTGTTAGGCGCCCCTTATCAAATAATGTGGTGGTTGGTTTAGTAGTGTCCAAGGAGACTTTTTATACTTGGAATAAAAATGAAAGTTTAGGGTTTACATTTACCGGTCTCTCTCTCCGCTCGCGAGTGAAATTGGGCGATTCGATCTAAATTGGGGTTTCCGAAGGTTTTGAGGTAAGTTTTTTTCTTCTTCTTCGAAACCAATTTCCATAATGGCATCACGAATCAAATCTAGGATTTATTCAATCAATTATCTCTATCAATAATCACTCGTTGGGTTTTTAGTCCAATTGTGAATCTGGTTTGAATTTTAGGTCAATGCTTTTATCAAAGAATCATAGTAGGTTAGTGTAATTGAGCTAGTGGATTTGGTTTAAATTTTTCTAGGATTCATTTGAGCAAGTATTTGGAGCTTCTGTTTTGATTGAGTATTTCTTAGATTCTTCTGTGGAATTGATTTGATTCAACTTGTTGGTTAGTTTCTAGGGGCATTTGCAAAGAAAGACTAAAGCAATAGGAATGGCAATGATGGCGAGGAAGTCTTCGCTTCTTCTCTTTCGATCTCTCACTACTACTACTCCCTCATTTCAACATCTTCCCACCAAAACACTAATCACAAACCCTCATATCTCTTCTCCTCCTACTTCTATTCATCATCCCTCACAATTGAAACCTTTCTCTCGTTTTCTTTGTTCGTCACCACAATCACCACTAGAAAATGAAATGGCAGCACAATCGACACCAACTCTTTCTGAAAAAGAGGAACCATCATCACCGCCACCATTTTCATCATCAGGACCCATACCATTTTGGTCTAAAGAATATAGACTACCATCATCTCCATCTCTTTTTGACAAACAGAAACCATCGTCATCATTTCGGTCTAATAATTCATCATCGCCATTTTACACCAAAAAACAGAAAAAACCGGCATCCAAATCACCACTATCTCGTACAAAGAAAGACAAAGCACCATCATTTTGGCCCCAAAAGAAGAAAGTATCAGCCGCATCATCAGCTGCTCCACCTCCTCCTCAGAAATCTTCAAGTAAGTAATCTCCCTTCTGTCATCTAGAGCTTGCCTGTTTACAGAACTTAATTATTTAGCTCTCATAGTTCTTGTTAGTAAATTTATGAGTATTTTTCACTTATTTGACTGTTTCTCAAGTAGAAGATCAACCTAACGTGTTGTTGTTGAATCACCATCATCATCAATTTCAGGCCAAGTTACAATTGCTATCAAAACTAAGACCTTCGGTTAGCATTCTGAAGATGAAAAGAACCCTAACTGTAGTGGTGGACAGACTGATGTACTACTTTGGCGAAACCTTCTGTAATATCGATCAAGAATTATTGTTCGTAGCATGGGTCATGAGCAAGGTGCAGTTTAGATGAGGTTTAATACTTCCTAATGGGGTAAGGTTAGCTCACCCTGAATTATTGTGGGAGTATTTTGAATCTTTATTTTGAAGGTTAGTTTACCCTGAACTACTGCCGGAACACTTTGAATGTTTATCTTTTCATTTTTATAGCAATAAAAATAACAACGAAAAAAAGGCAGCATCTTCCATATGTTTTCTACTAATCCTCCCTGCATTATTATTTGTTTGACTTCAGTTAGCACTGTTACTCGAGGTTTAAACTTGTACTTCTTAATTACAACTTCCCTGTGAACTTTGAAGTAGGCCTAACTTAGTAGTACTGGTCATGGAATTCATTTTGAAAGAAGCAGATTAATGGTGTGTTGCTGCCTAACCGCAACTTGGGGCGCAGTACTTTAGTCTACCAATAGCCTTCCTTCACCCAATTTATGGAAAAATCTCTCAAAGCCTTGGACAGCTTTGAGAGCCTGACACTAGGATTGCAGGACACTAGTATTTTGTAGGTTAGTTTTGATGGAATTTCAGCTCCTTAATCAAGAAACTTTATGCATAAACATGATTATAAAGTACCCGTTAGCTGAAATAAAGATAACTCTAGTCTTAACATGTTCTGCAACAAAACATCATGTATACAAGCATATTTCAGTTCATAAGCTGCTCAGACACCACCACAAGAACAAACAGTTCATGCTAATCAGATTAGAAGAAGAAATAGAAAAACAGTCTCATCATAAAGGAAATGCATGACATGTTATCAACTTCTATTTCCTCACCTCCTTAATGATGGATGAAAACAGATTTTTCTTTTTAAAACAGTGAGTCCTTGTCATGCTAGCCACATGTCACTCCAACCTTTCCATCATGAGTTGGAGGACACCTCATGGCTTCAGTGGACAACTCATGTAAAAATTAGCTTAACAATAAACAAGATTATATACATGATTAGGACATATAATCATACCATAATCTGCATTACACTAAACTGGATTATCTTATACTAATTAAGAATTACCTTAAGCCAAACATGATTTGTTGCTAAACCAATAAAAAATCTAACAAGTTTACCATGAACGATTATGGGAACACTTTGAATGTTTATCTTTCCTTTTTTGTAGCAATGAAAATTACACTGAAACAAAGGGCACCATCTTCCGTATGTTTTTTACACTAATCCTCCCTGCATTATTATGTATTCGACATCACATAGAACTCCTACTTGAGGTTGAACTTCTATTCTTCTTAATTATAACTCCGAGGGAGGACTAAACCGTTGTCAGTCCCTATGAACTTTGAAGTAGGCCTAACATAGTAGTAATAGTCACAGTATTCATTTTGAAAGAAGCATAGTAATGGTGTGTCGCTGCCTAGCCGCAACTTGGGGTCCTGCACCCATATTGCATCTGTTGTGTGCCACCTTTCAGCGCAGTTCTTTAGACTACCACTAGGATTGCACCTTAGTCTACCACTAGGAGTAATTTATGGCAAAATCTCTCAAAGACTTGGGGGCTTTGGAAGCCTGGCACTAGGAATGCACCTTTTCTGTGAACTTATGATCTTGTTTCAGACTGCACAATCGTGTTTATAGGTTGAAGGGTAGCTCATCATATGGCAAGTTGCCATCATTTTTTGAATCTGTCATGGAACTGCAACAGCAGAAGACTTCTTGCTTATGATGTGCTCTTGTGAAAGTATGTGTGCTTGGATGACTTTGTTGGGAGTTTGCGTGTTCGTGCAGGTGTGATTTAATTGGATGACTACTGTGTGGTGAGGTTGGAAACCTCGACCTTGCAAAATGGAGAGGTGATGCTCTGTTAGACTCATCCTCTAGTTGTGCACTTGATAGTTTTCAACACTTGGTTTCAGCCAATTCCCAATTTCTTTGGAAATGGGTTTAAAGTTTACCATGCTGTATGGCACGGTTGGGATTGTGAACAAACTTTCAAACAATCTTTACCAAATATGAACCTGGCACCCAAAGCCTTCCAGAGTTGGGAAAAATCAGCTAAAACAATAATTAACATCCCGTCGCTCCTCCTCCTCCAAGTCCATACTACTATTAGTATCATTCAATTCACATGAGTAGTACCAGGCGCAACAAGGAGTTCATGTGGACACCATGAGCTGAGCTTAGGGTGTAAAAAATCCTACGTGGTAGTCTAATTAAGACTTTTATTTAGGAGATTTTACACATATAGTAAATATATGACCCCGTAATTAAAAAATTATCTCCAATAGTGAAGGGTTTAGTCCTTAGAATATTTTTATATGATAAAATCTTAACTGTTTATTTTTATTTTAACTAGTTTTTTTAAAAATAAAATAAATGAAAATATGACGTGGAGATGCAAGTGAAGGTGTAAGTAAGACTTTCTTTAACACCTTCATATTTATTTTCACATCCCTCCTAGTGTGTATGATCCAACCATTGGAGTCCAAATTTGTTCACATTCTTCTAACGAGTGTATATTTAACACATTTTTCAGACTAGTTGATTATTATTTAACTGATAGTCCTATTAGCCTTCACGTTTAGAATCACGACCCTCGTTAAATAACTCCCTAAATTAAATCAAGAATAAATATTAAAATATTACGTGCACACTTAGATATAGAGTATACACAAATTCGGACTCCAACGATCGGAAATGGATCTATATTAATCGGGGATCTAAAATCGTATGCGTCACGAAAAACAAAAACATTCACCCTCTTTATTCATGAATCATGATTATGAAAAAAAGTAAAAGTCGATCATTCTTCTGGAGCCCACTTTTTTTCTTTCTTCCTTTCTGGGTCCATCTCTCTCTTTTGATCCGCGAAGGAGACAAATCGAAGAAGAGGTTGTTCAACGAAACAAGTAATAATGAGTTGCACTTTGTTTATTCAATCTACAAATATCTAAGAAGATAGGAATAGGAATAGGAATAAGAATAGGAATAGGAATAGGAATAGGATTTTGTCTCTTGTGTGTTTCGTTCAAGGAGAAGAAGAAGAGGAAGTGTTGGTGAGTGTGACCATTCCTTAGCCTTGAGAACTCCACCTGACACAAACAAGCATCTCCTTTTCTTCTTTCTTTTCTTTAATTAATTAAAATTTATGAAAAAATAATAATGTTTTCTGTTGGGAGATAACCATTAGGTTGTCGACAATTGTAAGGCAACAAACATCACCACAATGCATGCCACCTCTATTCATGACACGCGGCTCAAGTACACCGATTTCCTGCAACTCTTTATTTCTCTCTGTCTGTTGCTTCTAGTCCGATTATTCAATTCAATTCAATTCGATTTGATTTGTTCTACTAGTTGCTCCTCTGTAGTAGCAGTACCTGCTAGAACTGGAAGTAGCATTGTGAGCTGTCTTCTAGTCCTTTCTCAGGCTTTTGTTTTTTCCTCATCTTTTTCTTCTTCTCCCTCTCACCATACACTGCTACCTCCTTTTTGGCTGTTTCCCCTGCAGGTACCAAATAATCTCAATCTTTAGTTTTTTCAGATTATTATTCTGTAAGGTTTTTGTTTTGTGAGTCTCAGATGAGTTTGTTTTGCATGTTTTAGATCTCCTTCATCTCTGGGTTTGAATAATTTTCTCTCTTCTTTCTACTATGGCTAGGAAGATTGTTGTGTGTTGATATTGATGCTTGTTCACTTGTAAATTTTATTTGCATGCTTTGATATTTGTATGCCATGGTTGGTGATTGTTTGGAGTATGAATATATGTTGAGGGGTTTCTTAATCTTGATGTTGTTGTTCTTTGAATCATATGTGGTTTCCTTTAGTCAAATTTTTGGGTCTTCCTTTAGAAATAGACAGCATTTGTTTCATGAATTTTTCTTGTGAAATGGACTCAAAACTGAAACTTGTAGGTTCTAATCTCTTGAATGAAGGGTTGTGTTTCTGAATTGATTCTGTTATTTTCATGTTTGGATGGAATGGTTCTTTTCATTAAAATGGTTAACTTCATCAATCAGATAATATTTTCATGATCTCTCCGTTGCATGTAAAATTGGTTTGAGATTTGGGCATGGTTTAACCAAAACTCTGTTTAACACTCATCTGCTTTACAAAATCTAATCTTATTGTATGGGATTCCAATCTAATGTCCTTGGTTATTGCCTCCTTAAGTTTAGACCCTTGAGCCTTCTTTATTGATTTCTGCATGAACAGTGTTAACACAAATCCTTCTTTGCATTTCAGAGTCCTGCAATGAAATAGATTGAAAATTTTGCAGAGAATCGAGGATTATATAACCCAATTAGTTAGTATCCATGGATAAGTCTGGAAATCAAGTACCAAAACAGGAACAAGAGCGCCAACCAACAAGGGAAGATGCATCAAGTCCAGATTCTGTACAAGAAACTGAAATGGAGGCTTCAGATTCTCCGCGGACCGAGGGTCCTCCTAGCTTTTCTGCTCCTCAGCACCAACTCGTGTACCCACCACAAGTGCCGCATTTCCATCAGCAACAGCAGCAACAACAGCAGCAGCTTCAGGTTTTCTGGTCCAACCAGATGCAAGAAATTGAACATGTAAATGACTTTAAGAACCATACCCTCCCACTTGCTCGGATCAAGAAGATAATGAAAGCTGACGAAGACGTTAGAATGATTTCAGCTGAAGCTCCTGTTGTGTTTGCAAAAGCCTGTGAGCTGTTCATCTTGGAGTTGACTCTTCGTTCATGGATTCACACGGAAGAGAACAAGCGGCGAACACTGCAGAAGAATGACATTGCCGCTGCCATAACAAGGACCGACATATTTGATTTCTTGGTTGATATTGTCCCTAGGGATGATCTGAAGGAGGAGACTAGTCTTGGGTTTCCGCGACCTGCTGAGCCTCTTCCTTACTATTTTATCCCACGAGTCCCACAACATCCATCCCAGGTCGGTCACCCAGTTATGACTTATGATGCTGGCGCTGCACATCAACCTCGGCCTCCAGTAGCTGCTGCTTTTATGCCATGGGCACAGCCTCCACCACAGCAACAGCAGGGCCAGCAGCAACAACCCCAACCACAACAAACTGATGCCTGAGCCTTGTACGAATGGATGACGCAGTGACCACCACACCAACATCAACATCCAAGTCTTTTTTTTGTGCCTCTGAATTGTGCTCCAAGGCTGTGTCTCGGCACTTTTTAAGTTTGTGATAGAACTTAAGTAGATGTCATACTTGTATCTATGGTATTAAGTAGTGGTAGCTAACCGTAGTTAAAACTTTAAATTTCAAGAAACAAGAACATATGATTGCTTCTTAATTTCTCGCAAGCCTGTTTGTTGGAAATAATTTGGCTTTTGTTGGGCGTTCATAGAATGATTCCATCCGACGGAAGCACCAGGTTAACAAAGAGCTGTTTAATTACTTTGCTGCACTTATTTTTCTTTTTTAACCTGCAAGGAATCAAGATATGAATGCCTGTACCTGACAAGAATTGTGTCATGTGGAGTACCGTATGTGGTTTTGCTTTGCATCATTTTCTGTGAGCATTAAATTGCTGCCAATGGCACTGGATGTTCCATTACTTGCTGCATATGGGCAAGTATGGGCTCTGCACTGTACAGTACCAAGACACTTGAAAGCTGCGACTGAACTCTCATCAAATTAGTAAAACAAACCAACTGAATATATTTACTGATGCTTTTGACTAATACTATGTTGCATCATCTTTGACTGCTTTTAAGCAGCACTCGAAAAATCCTTTCAAAGTCTTTGGTCTCTTTCTACCAACCAGCCTCGTATCCCCTGTCAACTTTATTGATGTGTTGGGCATCTCTCTGTTTTGCCTACCATTACACACATGTAAGTGGTTCATTCAGAAAGACCTTTTGACTCTCCTTCAAAACCTTGACTGTGTTGTTGCTTCCAGGAACTCTCATCCAAACCCTTGAAATCCTTCAAAGCCTTCCAGAAGGAAAATTCTACGTGCATAATTCCAAAGACACTCTTTAACATTGGGATTAGGGAAGTCAACAAAATACCAAGTCAAGATGGCACAGAAGTCATGACTTTGACTGAGTAAGAGCTCAGCTCACCCTTTTGTAGTTGAAGATTTTCTATATGATGCATCATTTGAAGATGAAGATATTTTATATGATTCATCATTTAAAGCTAGCTAGTATTTATATATACTGATCCTTCCTGCTTGCTTCTCCTAGTGAAAAATCAGTTTGTGAGTGATACCATTCTTGCTGCCTACCATGGCAAATCCAAGCAACTGGGCACAACTGTGTAGTCAAACCTTTGCTAAACAAGAGACTCCTTGCCGTGAAGATCATCCTCATCCGTTTATCATGTCTGATCAAATTTCTTCGACAACCACCGGTATGGCTGCAAACAGCTTGAGTTCTACTGGGAGTCATATGGCAACTGGTACGAACAATATGATGAGCAGTAGGGAAAACTTTCATTCATCGTACACACCAGACGGACGTGTTTCTAAACCAAGCCGGAAACGAACAAGGGTGTCGGCTAAAAAAGATCACACAACTATACTTAATACCGATATTAGTAATTTCCGAGCCATGGTTCAACAATTCACCGGTGCTCCACAATCTGCTGTTTTTCTGTCGTCTTCTTCTGTTCCTCGAGTTAATCTTTCAGAGAATTATAGTATGTCGACTTACGATCAACAAGCAGGTCATCAACTTCATCCTTACCGACAACAACAACAACAACAACAGTTGATGATGCAACTGTTGAACAACAACAACAACAACAACAACAATAGAAATGATCATGGTTTCGATATAGGGCTGAGCAACGTCAACAAATTACATGTAAGTGTTGTTAAGATGGAGAAGTCGGACGGATTTGTGATAGCAGATGGTAATAGTAGTAGGAGTAGTACCACTTCTTATGAGATGTTCCCGGCCTCAAGACTGTCTTCGTTTGATCATGAGAATAGTAGGACTAATAACGGTTTTGTTTCATTTTGAAGTACTAGTAACTTTGTGTTTACAGAATGAATGATTTCAGATATCATTCCTGCTAACTAGGTACACCCAATACCTCCTCCTGATCTTGTTGATCATCATCTATGTAATATTATTATATATGTATGTAGATAGAGCTAGCTCTATGTATCTCTTCTACTACTGCTACTTGTGTGTAGTAATAAAAGGAGGTGTTTTGTGGTGGTGATGAAAAAACATAGATTTTAATTAGCAATTATTTGATCACAACTTTTCAATATGTGAAGATCAGTGTATCTTCATAAGCTGGTCTGAATCTAAATTTTCCGATGTAGAAGTTTAAAGGTGATTCAGACAACCATAATGTACCTATAGCTTATAGAACCACCTACATTGTATTGTTAATTAAGTAGAGAAGAAAGTCAATGTAAAACCACACCACACATAGTTGTTGGTCCAAATACGACTTTTAGCTGAGATTAGGTGGAATGGTAGATGTGAGCTACATGATTCTGTCTTTGAACATCATCAATCAATTCTCTTGATGGAATGTATGTGTGCTCGGCTAAGGCTGATTGTGTGGAACATTGAAACGGGTCAATGACTCAATGCAAGTTGTTTTTCGTATTCAAAATTCAACAGTTTGACCTTGATTAGGAATTTAGGAGGAGGAGGAGTATCACAAATTCTTACTTGTTACATACGTTCATGGTTGTGAATTTATCTCATGTTGGTGGTTGCAATTACTCCTCCTCCTCCAACTCCACATGTTAATCATCATATGGTTTGGAGTTTCAAATTAATGAAAAATATCAAGAAGATGCTGTCCCAGTAGGAGGAGAAGATCCTTCTTGTTCAGGTCCTCGACGTACCAGCGCATACTTCACACGAGATGTAGTTACAGATCCGACCGGAACATAAGTCGCCCTCAATTTAAATTCCTTGAATACAGCCTTGGCACTTTGTTCCTTGAACATTTCACGTAAATCGAACATCTGTACAAGGAACTTGTCTTTGCATTGCAGCATATCCTGTGGTGCTTCCTTGTGTGCTTGCATTGTTATCATAACATTGCATGTTCTTTTGGGCAATATGGTTCCCATGTTTGGAGAGATACAGTATTTCTTTGGATTCCTAGTTTTAACCTGGAAAGCAAGATATATGCGGGTTTGGTTAGCTAAATCCAGACAACATGAAGTCTGCTTATTCAATTGGAATGGGAATTTGAGGTCATCTCTGGGCTGAATGCTTAAGATATTATTTCCTCTACTCATTGCAGAAACCTGCTGCTGCTGCTTGCTATCAATAAAGATCGAGCACTAAACTTGCTTCTATTGATGAGAAGAAGAAGAACACTTTGTGATCGATGCACATAAAAGAAAGGCATAACACCCTTATATACTATACTACTACTACTACTACTGCCGACTTCGACCGGGAGTCGGAACCTTAAGACCGACAATTCTAAAACTACACAAAAAATATAGAAAGGTTTCCTAATAATATTATAACTCGGTCAGACTTCCGTTTAGACTAAAATTTTGTTGTAAGCTAGTTTTGGGCCCTAAATGGACTGTAATCTGGAAAACCGGCCCAGTTAAAATAGATAGATAAACCCAAGAAGACTGAGAGAGTCTTGGTTCTTCTGAGTTCTTCTTTCTTCATCAAAGAGGTTTCTGGTTAATTTTTCCTTTTCACATCCATCCATCCATCCATCGGTAGCTCGGAATGTTAGGGGTGGTTTCCTTTACTAGATGTTCTTCTTCTTCAGTAGCAAACCCAATTAGATTCTTCAATAATAACAACAAGTCACATACTACTAGTATTACTAGACTCAGAGCTGTTTCTTCAATTTCAGAATTTCCTCTGGCAAGCAAAATCGTCGTCACAAGTAAGGATTCTTTTGATTATTCCATCTATCTTCTTCAATCTTGGCTTAATTTTTCTATTCATATTATAGAAATGATAAAAATCATTCCATTTTCAGCTAGTAGCTAGCTATAATGTAAAATTGGGTTTTAAGGGTTTAGGAGGAGGAGGAACAAGGTAGCAGCTCTTATGATTGGAGACTATTTTAGGCTGTGGGGTTCTTGTATCACTGGCTATATCATGATTGATTTCTGTCTAGAACTTCAAACAACCTGTGCACCCTCTTCATCCATACAAATACAACAAAGCAAACAATTACACCCCAACAACTTATTTAAGGAGAAAAGAAATTGATATCTAGACTAGGATTCATTTTGGTAGTTAGCTTACTGTCATGTACTCGATCGCTGCTAAGTTCGTTTCGGTAACTAATTATTGAATTGAAATCTTTATGCAATGCATGTGTGTATGTATGCTTGGCTTTGTGTGGAAAAATGAACGAAATGGGTCGATGTAAAATGCTTGTATGTTCAAAGGGAAGGTCTATAATGAGTTCATCATATATGTCATGTGAGTGGGACTCCTACTAGTATCCCATTCGTATTTCAGAATTCAACAGTTACTAGAAAGGAGGAGGAGTATCACTAATTCTTACTTCTTACACTCATGGTTGTGAATTCATCTGGCACCGGTGGTTGCAATTACTCGTCCTAGCTACTCCATGTCTCCATCAATAAGACTTAGACGGGTAGATTTAGACAATGAAGATACAGATCTTCTTAATGAGTCAGTCTGTCAGGTTGTATCAAACACCTGACAATTTGAATAACTCCAATTTCAAACTTATTTTTCAGTGTTAAATTACTGCTCAACTGATTTTGGTGTTTCAATTTGGATAAACCCTAATTTTAAACTTATGATAATCCATTGTATTGTAGATTTGTCTCACTCGACCAGTGATGCCGTCCTCAAAAAGAAATTCTCAAACTTTGGTCAAGTGGTAGAAGGTGAGAACACATCATCTCTGTTTGCTAAAAGAGAAGACGAAAATTTATTTTCCTAGTTTCATTATCTAGTGCGATCATGGAACAGTTCATGCTTTCAGCTGATCATATGTATTTACAGTTAAAGTTACCTACTGCACCTTGTCAAAGATTTCTTGCTTTTGTAACTGACGATGAAACTGTTTATGGCAGTTAAACTAGTGACAGATGAATCAGGAAAGAGGTCAAAAGGATTTGCTTTTATACAGTATACTTGTCAAGACGATGCTGTGCTTGCCTTAGAAAGTATGGATCGCAAGGTTAAACTTCGACTCTCTACATGTTATATTTCTCTTAGAAAATAGTATACATGTTTGAATAACACTGATGTTATTGCATCTCCTGCAGTATATTGAGGGGAGGTTGGTTTATGTAGACATCGCAAAGCCTGTGACCAGTACATTTGGGGCATACCCAAGAACCTCAGGACCCCCTAAAGAGCAAACTTCATAGATGTAAGTAAATGAGACAGATACCAAGCTTTTGCAGAATATCTGAATATGTGAATCATTGGAAAAAAAAATTCAAAAAAAGAAAGCATACATTCTCTCGAGAATAGGTATAAATAACTGTACTATGTTGTAGCATTTGAGCAAGTCAATTTTATTTCTGAACCATGAGAGTTTGAAATTAATTATGGATGTAATGGTTTTGTATGGCAGAGATTGTCAATTTCAATCAGTAGTTGATTGGAAGTAAATTTATAGCAGACTTTGGAATACTAGATGCCTGTGTGTGTAATTGGTTTCCTTAGCAAGTTCTGTGGGTATTTTGGGTGGGCTAAAATAGATGAAGGAAGGTCAGGCTAAGAGAAGAAGCCCAACTAGTATGGTTTTTTCCCATGAGATTTTGCCACTTTGGATTTCATTTCAATAATTTCTATATTGGCATGCCTTGTTTTATGCACTCAATTGGACTGACAAGAATTGGTGTTATTGGTGCTAAGGCAATATTGAGACCAATCAATAATATTATATTAATAGTAAAATTTATCAAGTTACATGAGAAAATTAAATTAACATTTCAATTCTAAAGAGTGCGCACAAAACTCTGACATGGATTGGCTGGAACATAAATCGCCCTCAATTTAAAATCCTCAAGATTAATAATAACCTGGTCCCTTTGTTTGTTGAACATATGGCGCTCTGAACAAGGAACTCGTCTTTGCATTGCTGCATATCCTCCTGTCCCTGTGGCGCTTGCATAGTTATTGTAACGTTGTATGTTGTTCCAGGCACTACAATTCCCACATTTGGACAAACACAGTATTTCTCCGTCGCTTTAACATTGAGAACTCTATTAAGACAATATATTCCATTCCAAAAGGCACTACACAACATATATATAGAATGGCTTCCAAATATAACCAAACTTCTAATTTATGGTAACTCGGACTTCCATAATTTTTGAGTCTCCTATTCGTATTTCAGAATTCAACAGTTACTAGAAAGGAGGAGGAGTATCACTAATTCTTACTTCTTACACTTGTGGTAACCTTAACTTGCTTGCCAAATATTATTAAGCAAGGTTTACGTGCTACTAGAGTAGACATACTGTTGCGAGGCATCAATGCAGCTTATTTTTTCCTTGAAAATCCTCTTTATATATGAGAAAATTGATCTTGCTACAACATCAAACAAACAAGTTCTTCGACTCCCATTCTCCGCACAAGATGCCTCCTTAAGAGAAGCTGTAGTAGTAGATCCGTGTTCAGATCCTTGAGGTAGCTGCTGCAGTGGATTGTGTGGAACATAAGTCACCTTCGATAATGCTTATTCAGATCCTTGATTTGCTGGAACATAAATAACCCTGAATTTCATATCCTCCATATTAACAACCTGGGCACTTCCTTTGTCAAACATATCGTGTAAAGCGACGCTCTCCACAAGTATCTCGTCTTTGCATTGCATGCCCTTTGGTGCTTTTTTCTGTGCTTGCATGACTATTGTAACGTTGCATATTGTTCCAGGCGATACAATTCCTACGTTTGGGAAAACACATTACTTTGTTGGGTCGGTCGTTTTAACACTGAGAGCAGCATATTCATCGGTTTTGTTAGTGAATTGCAGAGTATATGAAGTCTGCTTATTTAATTGGAATGGGAATTTGAACTCTTTAGGGGTTGAATGTTTGAGAGATTTCCTCCTTTCATACTTGCAAGGGAGAATTTACTTACAAGAATAATTTCTGATGCTTAACCAACGGCTTAACAGCCTTTATATACTACTGCCGACTTCTGAATGGTTTGCAAATATAACAAAATTTCTAATTCTAAACTTAGAACTCGGACTTCCATAAATTTTGGGCCTTGAATGGGCCTTATTCCGGATTCTTTAACGGATCCAGTTAGGATAGGAAGACCAAAACTGAGGTTAGCAATTTGGAATCCCCAATGGAATTTTCGACCAAGATTTGAAAGATTCATCACACCTCTTGGGGTGGTATGTGAGAGACCACCAATGATGGAAGGAGTACACCATTATGGTGTTTATGTAACACTTTTGTATGCTGAGAGATGTGTCTATTATTGAGCACAATCGTTGGAGTCGAGAATTTGCGGAATTGGTTTATTTTCTGGATATTCAAGTTCAAGGTCTTAATATATGTGGCTGGATCATAATTCAAATGGCTACTATGAAACTCTATGAAAAGAAATTAGAATTTTCTTGTCTTGTCTAGAGAATTTGTCAATATTATGACATTGATCCTATTGGAACTTCAATTGGTACTCCTACTCTTATTTTCAAGACTTCCTTCAATTGTATGAGGAACAATGATCTCAAAAGAAGAAAAAATCCTTCCCGGTTCTCAATCGGTTCTTGTGATCCTACCTCCTTGGAGCTCTTACACAAGATTCTCAAAAGGGTTGAAAAGGTGAACAATAAGGTAAAGTGTGTACGTGAAAATGTGTTTACTCGGTACAAAGTTTCCCGAGATTAAGGATGAAATGGAGAAAATGCAAGCTTCTTGGAGTAAGTCAGAGAGTGAAGATGAAGATGATGCCTAGCTCCTTCGTTTATTTTTTACTAGTTAATCCTTGTAGGAATTTATTTTTATTGTTTAAGGAGGAACACTAGTTTTTGGAGTAGTTTTTATGTGTTACATTAGCTACTCCAAATACGATCATCTTGCATGTTTAAAGTTTATTTATTAAATTTGATTCCTTGCAGTGAGGATACGTATGCAGCATTTGGTGCAATCAACTTTTCAGAAAATGAAGAGGATAACAAGTTGATCGTCTCATGCAGAAATGCATGATCCGAAGTGGAGAATTATTGGTACGTCCGTCAGGAGTTTGAGTTTAATATAAACTCATACTAGTTAATGTCGGTCAGTTTGGGTTTAGGATAAACCAAACTTAATCGGTGTTTAATTAGGTTTGGAATTAAGAGTTTTTGGATTACTCTTTTGTTGTTCACGTGATCTTAAAGTCTAGGAACTTAATAGCCAAGTTAAGGAAATCCTATACTTGTAGAATAAGTAATGCGACTCTTCTAAAAGGAGGTCTATGATAAGTAATGTAACTCCTACAAATTATTCTTAGACGCCTTCTGTTTAACACCAATAATTTCTCCAGCACCACCAAGATGATCTTATCCTTAGACAGTCTTACCAACATCTTCATACGAATACTCCAAGATATAGTTTTGATCATCTAACATTGACAACAAGCTGGAGATACTTCAGTCTAGCATTGCTCTAACAGGTACGGTGTGTACATTGGAGTTAGTGGCTTAAGTGCAGCGGGACATTAACTCGGGTGGAGCAAGGCAAGCCAAGTCGGAGATGGGCTCGTAGGCAAAGTAGTTAATATCGTGTATCGGTTTTTATCGGTGATACATAATTAAGATTAGAATTTTAAATATTTATTAATGTTCCGACCTCAAAATTACGGTTCAATTAATTCTCAAGATCAAAAGCTTCATGGTAAAAATTCAATCATATTCCATTATATATTCCCAGTAATTCCCCCTTAATGTTCATCATTGTCTCATCTAATTCAATCCACATATATCAGAATCAACTTGCTGTGGCAAAATATTACTTCTTGCACTTAAAATCCACAATATCTGCTGATACATACCCTTATGATTCACGATTAGCAAGGTCCTCATGCGTAGGCAGGACAATAAGACAAAGGATATTGAAGTGTACAAAACACGTAATCTTCCAACAAGGATAAAAAAACTCATTAAGAAAACTAAAACAGATGAAAATTTCTTTACTGAATTGGATTGAATTTTCAAGGATACGGAGGAAGAAGATGATTAGGAAGAAGGATTCTGTTACAAATTTCAAATCTAAATAGTTTATTCAACCAAATTAACTTTACCGATTTAACCAGTATATCGGTTTGTACTGGACGATATGAACGTTTTTATAGTTTAATCCCTGTATCATCGATATTTTAGATATCGTATAGATTTTTTCCGATACACGATAAAAACCCATAAATCGACAGCTACTAACGATATTGGCTACCTTGCTCGTAGTATGGAGCAAGTTCGAAATCCCAGGCAAGGATAATGATCGTGTATGGCATGATAGAGTTGGCATGTTATACATCCAGAAGATGCAAATCAATGTGGAGTTGTAATCATGAAAGATTAAGGTATATATCAAGATGTTGCATCACAAGTGATCGTATGATGATGGTTGATGAGATGGTCTGGAATTTTTTGAGTTGGAGATTTGTAATCATCGGTAGGTTGGATTGTTAAGTCTTGATTTGGTGACGTTCAAGTTTGGTTTGCTCACTTCTGGTGATGGTTCGACGGAACAATTCGGGGGAAATACGTTTGGTTTTATTCCTTGCGGTGAGAATACGTTGGCATCGTTTGGTGCAATCGAGTTTTAGAAGATGGAGAGGATAACAAGTTTGTCGTCTCATGCATAACTGCATGATCCAAAGTGGAGAATCATTGGTACCCCGTCAGGAGTTTGATTTTAATATAAACTCATATTAGTTAAGGTCGGTCAGTTCAGGTTTGAGATAAACCAAACTTAATCGATGATTAATTAGGTTTGGAATTAAGAGTTTTGGGATAACTCTTAGTTATTAACTTGATCCTAAAGTCCAAGAACTTAATAACATTATATAGCAATGATTTTTCAAGTAGTTGGTTGTAAGGGTTAGCCAGTTTCAGGCAATTCTTAATAGATATGCAAAAACTCACAACTCGATCTGATCCGATCCGATGTGCAAAAACTCAAACCTCCCTGAGGCTAAAATCGATTCACAAACTACACCACATGACATGACATCATACATCAGCCCTCAACAGGCCAACACCACAATGCTAACTCGAATTTGAGTGCCCCCAAGTGGAACCAAAATGATAGGGATAGCCCGTAGCGGAGTAGTAGGCTATTCCCAATCCAAAAATCGTTTGCTATTCCTGGTAAGATCAAGAAACCGGGTTGAATATGTTTCGCGAACTTTCTTTCCTTTCTTGTATAAGAAGATACGCGATATTTTGAAAACCCGATATATCCGGTTCGCCTTCTCTATAACAAGATTTATTACTCACTCGGCTCTTATTTTTTATCAAATCAGTGATGAGGGTTACAACTTTCAAACAAAGTTCATTCGTTCTTCTCTTCTGATCCGCGGCGGCTGTGTGTTAATTTTAAGGAGTAGTAGAGATTAATGAGTTCTTCATCTGCTGCTGCTGCTGCAATGGACATTGAAGGAGGCATGGGAGATGAGATTGATAACATGTCTCTTAATGACATTCTCGCTGCTTCTAGACAACTCGACGATCAATCCCGTATACTCGATGTATGTTTTGGGTTTTTAAATAATTTTTCTTTTGGTTGTTTTAATTGAGGGGTTTAATTTTGATTTTGATTTCGATATCTAGGGCTAATATGTGTTTGTTTGTTTTTTTAAAGGATGAATTAAGGAGATTAACTCATGAAATAGAGACGACTAAGGAGGATATCAAAGCTAATAAGGAGAAGATTAAGCTTAACAAACAACTTCCTTACTTGGTTGCTAATGTCGTTGAGGTCTGTCTCTCACTAATTGATTTTATTGATTTCTCTAGGGTTTATTGTTTGGTTCATACAATGTGCATATCTAACTTGGCCTGAATTTCTGTAATTGTCTGCTTGAAAGGGGTTTTCAAGCCTTCTCTACTTCTCTAATTGAGTCCCCAAGTACTTAGGATGCCCTAATTTGATAATGCCATTGGCGCCCTGTAGCCTCACTTACTCTCCGTTGACTATACTTTACCCCCTTATGACCAATTTCAGTTACAGGTGGATGCTTTTAGAGACTTTGGCAACTTAGCATTTGCTTATAAACACTTTATCTAGGTTGACCAAATTGTGTGCCTTCAGTTATGTGTGAACAATGGATATACTTGGTTGCTAATGTTGTTGAGGTCTGTCTCTAATTGATCCTTGGTTCTTCATATTGATCAACTCATCTAGGGTTTATTACTATTTCTACAATGTGCATATGTAGCATAACAATTGTCTGCTTTGATGGAGTTTTCAAGCCTTGTTTATTTCTCTAATTGAGTCCCTGTAGCCTTATTTACTCTATGTTGACTATGCTTGACTGGGTCAGGGTGAGTCTAGTAGGCACACATATAAACAATCTCAATTAGATGTTGGAACCCTTCTGATAACCACTGAGTTGAGAAAATTGTGTGCCCTCAATTAGTCTGAACATTGGAGACTCTAGTAGTACTAGGGTAGTTTTTTGCTTCTTGGTTTTGAGACTGAATTTAAACATAAATAATAAAATTACAGATTGTATAACCCCTGGAATTATTCTTTAGATAGTTCTTTAATGTGGATGCCTTTTCTCTCTTTTCTCTACATGAAGATCTTGGACTTGCCCCCAGAGGAAGACGAGGAGCAAGATGGTGCCAATGTTGACTTGAATTCACAAAGGAAAGGGTTGTCCGTCGTTGTAAAAACATCCACTCGTCAGGTGAACATTTTATTATGCTACATTGTCCACTGATTTAAGCCTTACATAGTTTTAGCTGCATAGAAGATAGCTGTGATGTTTTTGGTGGATTTCGAGGTACCTTGACGCCTGTTGCTTTTCCATGACCTCAATGACATGATACTGATTATATTTCATCTTTGTTTACTTGGTGGTTTTAGACAATCTTTCTGCCTGTTCCTGGACTTATTGATCCAACTGAATTAAAACCTAGTGATCTGGTTGGCGTTAACAAAGACAGCTATCTGATATTTGAAAAACTTCCTTCTGAGTATGACTCACGGGTAAAGGCTATGGAGGTTGACGAAAAACCAACAGAAGATTACAATGATATTGGTGGCCTCGAACTACAGGTAAAAAATTTATTCTGAACTGCTGCACATTTATTATGTGGATAATGATCACAATTCACTGATTTGACTGAAAATTATGATTGCTTTATACTGTTTTGCAGATTCAAGAACTTAAAGAGGCAATTGTTTTGCCAATTACTCACGCAGACAGGTTTAAGAAAATAGGAATCAAACCACCCAAAGGAGTTCTATTATACGGACCTCCTGGAACAGGCAAGACACTTATGGCCCGTGCATGTGCAGCAGAAACCAATGCAACTTTCTTGAAGCTAGCAGGTCCTCAATTGGTTCAGGTAACCTTACTTTTTGAATCCATAGATTCTTGCAAAATTTCTCTGTGTACGTCCTGCTACATTTTAAATTTGCTGTCTTATGTGTCAAATATTATTTTTGATTTGCTTTTTATGCAATTTGGGTTTAAAGCATAGTCTGTTTCCCTTTGGTCCTGGATTTTATTCAGATGTTCATTGGTGACGGAGCTAAACTTGTCCGTGATGCCTTTAATCTTGCAAAGGAGAAAGCCCCCTGCATCATCTTTATCGATGAGATTGACGCAATTGGAACTAAGCGATTTGATAGGTACGTGATGTTTATGTCTGAAACAAATTGTGTTGTAGGTGTTTCTACTTTGGTGTAAATTCTCGATAGTTTAAGTTTTTGTACTTCTCTGTAACATGCTTATATATATTCTCCTTCCTTTTCTATTTTTGTTTTACTACAGTGACGCCAATGGAGATAGGGAAGTACAGCGGACAATGTTGGAACTGCTTAACCAACTTGATGGTTTCGGCAGCAACGACCAGATAAAGGTTTGCAATTCAGTCCTTCCATCTATTGTGCATTGTGCATCAGATATTATAATGTCCCAGTATATCTAAATTAAAAGGAACTTTTTGATATACATCATCAAAGTAAAAAAGAAATTGCTGCAATTCTGTTCTGGCAGTTAAAAATCCTGGTAGTTAATAATCTCGTGGTCACAAGTTTATTTCATTGTCACCTATATTAAGGAAGATACTGCTGATGCATACAGGTCATTGCGGCAACTAATCGTACCGATGTTTTGGACCCTGCTCTCATGCGATCAGGCCGTTTGGATCGTAAAATCGAGTTCCCCCATCCTACTGAAGCAGCGAGAGCCAGAATCATGCAGGTGGGTTTATGGAGTATTTGTTCATTCATAATCCATTTGATTATTTTCTGTTGGTTGATTCACTGAGTTGTTTGCACAATTGGCCAGATCCACTCTAGGAAAATGAATGTACATCCTGATGTGAACTTTGAAGAGTTGGCTCGTTCTACGGACGACTTCAATGGTGCACAGTTGAAAGCCGTTTGTGTTGAGGCAGGCATGTTAGCTCTTCGCAGAGATGCAACTGAGGTATAATATTACGCCATCTTTTCGGTACCTACATTTTGTTTGCATTAGTTTTAATATACTAGAGACCTGACTGAGTTTCCCTTGTTTCTGACTACCTGTTTAGGTGATCCACGAAGATTTCAATGAAGGTATCATTCAAGTCCAGGCGAAGAAGAAAACCAGCTTAAATTACTATGCATAGACGCTAATATCCGATGACTAGAAATACTTGGGCAGTGCTTAAACACTTAAATTAGCAGCAGATAGATAGCTTTAATGGGAGTTTATATATCTTGTACAAATTGAAGTAGCGGCAGATAGCTTTAATCTGTTATCTTGGTAGTAGAATCATAGGCAGCAGCAGCTGTTTTTTTTTTTTTTTTTTTGGTTTCTGCTGCTCTGACTGACCCCTGTACTGTAATTATCAATGATGGGCAATACTGATTTCTTCCCTGGACCTTGATGAAACGGTCTTTTTTTTGTTATTTTGTTGTCTAAATCTTGGATGATGATTATGGGTCACACTTTTGCCAGAATGGTGTCTCTTTGGTGACTCAATGTGTGTTGACATTTGATCTGGGTCACACTCATAGAGTTTAATCTTCCAAATTCTTTTATACAAAAAAACCACCGGCCACAAGTATGAGGAGGCAGATTCTGATGTTTATTTTTATCATGTCGGCAGCTACTGGTTATTCCTCCGGTTTGTTGCTGGCTGGTAGAATTGGACCGGGCCTACTATTTCCATTGGTTTGAGTGGGTGCCCAAATCGAGACACTGAGAGGACACGGGTGTGTTGTACCCATCCGTCCATCCCTTTTGTTTTCTCAAGAAAATATCTGATAAAACACAAAACAAAAAATAAATAAATTTGGGAAGAAGAAGAAGAAGAAGAGAGAAAGAGAGATCGGAAGAGAAGAAGATGTCGAGTAGCGATCCACCTGTTCGTGTTTACGCCGATGGAATCTACGACCTCTTCCACTTCGGTCATGCTCGCTCTCTCGAACAAGCCAAGAAATCGTAATTCATCCATCTCTCGTTTTTCAATTCCATCTTTTTCTTCTTCTAAGGTCTGATTATTTCAATATTGGTTTATCTGTTTGTTTTTTTAATTTCGTTGATTAGTATAATTTTCACACCGAGTCGAATTTCCTCTTTATGTTTTTTTGATTCTATTTATTTTACAGAAGAAGGAAATTGTGATCCCTAATATCAGCTTCATTTTTGGAAATTTAGACTTTTAAGGGTTATGTTTGTTTGGATTTTTATTGACAATTACACTAAAATGGGAAGAAAATTTGTAAAGGAGGAGATGTCATTTTCTTCCATCTTTTATATGCCTCCAAAGACAAAATTAGAGGAAGTTGATTTGAAGAGATAATTGGTAATTCGTTTTTTCTTATATTTTTTTTTGGATTTTGTTGGTTAGGTTCCCAAACACGTATCTTCTGGTTGGATGCTGCAGCGATGAAGTTACACATAGATATAAAGGCAAAACTGTCATGACTGAATCCGAAAGATATGAATCTCTTCGCCATTGCAAGTGAGTTTCTTATCTTATTTTCATTGCTTCAAATTCAAATCAATAGGATTTTTTTTTATACCAAAATTTGATGTTGGTAATTTGTTGCATTGTTTGAGATGTGGGATTCGAGACTTATATCCAAATTTCCCCTTTCTGATACCTTGGGTAATGATAATCCTTTTTAACCCAGTGATTGTTTGCCATGAATAAGAGAAATATTGAGTTGGGCGTTTGATAGATTGAAGGAAATATTACCGGTTTGGCTTTGGAACTTTGTTTCTAAAACATGAGGCCACCTAGGTTAATTTTTGTGGATGTCACTATCAAGTTGATGACACTGTTCATATTGGTTGGTTTCCTATGAAATTGAGGCTCAGGGTTAAAACGTTGTTTTCCCAAGTGTGGACCATCTTTATTGGTAGATACAAACCTAATTTTCCTCTTGGTCTATGCCAAGTTAAGTTGGCTAAGTCTAGCTTTAGATATATTTTGAGACATCACCCGCTAGGTAGTAACACAAGTGTAAGATCCTATTGAACTTGGCCAAAATTTATGTCAAGTTCATGGATTGGAAGAAATCTTTCCTCTTTAATTATTTTTTGGCCTTTTGCTTTATTTCTTTTTTACTTTCTGACAATTATTTGCTACAGGTGGGTTGACGAAGTCATTCCTGATGCACCATGGGTTATCTCACAGGAGTTCCTTGATAAGCATAATATCGACTATGTTGCTCACGATTCTCTCCCGTAAGGACATGTCTTTATTTTAAAAGTTCTGTTTGTGGAACCCAGTGAAGTTGATTGTTCTTTCTGCATGTTTGCTGCCTTGATGTTAAATTGGAAATCATCCACTATGAATAGGGTCACCTGTATGTTACCAATGCAGATAGTTACAGTAAACACTTTAAAGTTACTGATCTGTTGTATTCAGATATTAATTTATCCTCACATGAAAAATATTCAGTTATGCTGATACGAGTGGAGCTGGAAAAGATGTATATGAATTCGTAAGTTCAAGCAACTATTATGGTGCACTAGATATGCTCTTAGTGCCCCTTGTTTTCTTTTGTCTTCTTCTATTTCTTTTCTTTTCTTTTTCATTCTTTATGTTTTCCCCCTACTTTTGATTGTTAATTTACTTAACTTATTAAATTTTAGTAGACTAGTGCAGGTTAGAAGAAATTCTTCGTGTTGGACAAATCCTAGTTTTTTATAATTTATCCGCCTCAATAGTCCATTCTAATAAAAGTTTCTTAAATTGAAAAATAAATGCAGGTTAAAAAGGTTGGAAAGTTTAAGGAGACGCAACGTACTGATGGGATTTCTACCTCAGATATTATAATGAGGATTCTTAAAGATTATAACCAATATGTGATGCGTAACCTGGATCGTGGGTATTCAAGGAAAGAACTTAATGTCAGCTATGTGAAGGCATGTACTGTTTAATCATTTACATATAGGATGAAGTAATATTTGTTCTTCGCCAATATTTACGTTAGCTATGGTATTAAGTGTCCTTTGGATATTCGTACTTTCCAGGAAAAGCGTCTTCGAGTCAACATGGGTTTGAAGAAATTACGAGACAAAGCCAAGGAACACCAAGAAAAAGTGGGAGAGAGGGTATGCATATGTTTCTGTAAATGTTATGTTGTATGTGTTGTAGCTCTCCGTGGCTTGTTCACATTTTCTAAAATGATGATTCTGGATTAGAAAAGTGATTGGCTTTAGTTTACTGTATCTCCACCCGATATTTTTCGATTCAGTCAGCATCTTGGCTCTGGAGGACTCTCAAGTAACTTGGTTCTTTCAGTTGTAGGACTTTCCAGTAAAAATTGGGATGAAATGAAAATTGAGTTGATGTAATTGAGGAACAATTTAGGAATAAGAATGCTTAAAAGCAGCAGATTTGAGGACATATGGCACAACAGTGCTCTGACTATTGCATAGATAAGTGAGCATAGAATTTGTAGTAGACTATTGTATTCCCCTGATTACTCTAAACAAGCACATTATAGGTTAGCAAGTATTTTAGTTTGAGATTATTTGCCACCAATTAATAATTGTGTTCTACGTCTTCAGTTAGTCTTAAAGTAGTCTATGTTAATATCCTTTTTTAGCTTGCAGATGTTAGTTACTATTAGAAAAACAGTTCTATTATGATTTCTTTGCATCTGTATTTTGAATTGCCTATGGCATTATCGGTTTAGACTACAGTTATCCAGATCTTTAGTGTTGTTCCCACTTCATATTTCTCATCAGTTTTCCTCATTAGTTTCCGGAGAGAAATTTGACGCAGTCTTCTATTCTCATATGCAACACTTTTTTACAAAACATATCTGGTGTGAATATAAATAATCGTCATTCCTGGTTTTAATAATGCAGATACAAACAGTCGCAAAAACTGCTGAACTGCATCGTAACGAGTGGGTGGAGAATGCAGATCGTTGGATTGTTGGTTTTCTGGGGATGTTCGAGGAAGGTTGCCACAAAATGGTATGTATTCCCCTCTCTTTGCTTTGTTTATCCTAAAGAGTTGAGAAATTGAAGATTTGTTTTATCAATCTGGTCCTCAACACCTGTGCATGTTTTATGTTAACAGGGAACAGCCATCAGGGACAGAATTCAAGAACGTTTGACGGGACAGCAGCAATTGCGACTTAAGAATGGTGATCCTGAGAATGGAGAAGAAGAATACTATGACGAAGACGAAGAATACTACTATTACGAGGATGATGATGACGATGAAGAAGAAGAAGAAGAGGAGGAGAAAGGGAAGAAGTAAGTGGAGAAGGGCATGATGATCTGTATCTGGGGATACTGTTAAGTGTGATCTAGTATGTGGATTTGGAGATGTTTAAGAACAAAGTTGTCAGTTTTGCAGTCCTGTAACTTGAAGTTGCAAACCCCTTTATAGATATACACCATGTAATGTGTTTCTTTTTTGTTCCTTTGTTTAACTCGCAAAACTAGTTGTTTTAACTCGCAAAACTAGTTGTTTTAACTGTTTGGTGATGGTGGTGGTTAAGACAACCAAGTCTGTACAAGAAATGTTCAATTCTTTTTTTCTTTTCTTCCTTGCTTCTTGAGCGTATTTCTTCCCTCTGGTAAACTTGTATTTAACGCCAAAAAAGATGGAAAAAAACACGCAGAAGATAATACTTCAACCATCGGTATGTTGTTCCATACATTCGGTATGGTACCGATAAGGTCCGGTGTCATGTATCCTCCTAACAAACACCTTGCAATTGTAGAGTAGACCAGAAATTCGGTAGATAGCCAGGCAGCACCCTGATTCTAATCGGCACCGGCATAAATACTTGGAGGGCGTGAGACTGGCTAGCCCCGTGCCCTGATCGAGTCGAGTGGCGGGTGAAGGTCTAAAGTCTTCTTCTTGTTGCGAAGAGCTGTTGTGGAAATTGGTGATCGTCTTCAACAAATTACAACTGATGTGAACAAGGTTGGTCAACTTATTATCATGACTCTCTCAGTTTAGTTAGGGATTTTATGTAGTGTCAAATACTTGTTGGCCTTTTCTCAAATTACAAACCCTAGATAGCTCAATAATTTATGTTAAATTGAATGTGTGTTAGTGAAATTGATTTGAGAGATCTGCTAGCTCACTCAGAAGTTGATTCTAGCTATGTTTTGGTGGTAACGGAATTACATGTTAGGGTTTCCGCATTGGGATTTGAATATATCCTTGTGTCTTGTCTATGATTTTTGAAAGTAAAAACATATATGTCTTCCTCTGTGTTGAATTGATTCAAGGTTGAGGCATTCTTCTTCAATAATATCTCTCTCTGTGTGTATCTCAATTATGCTCTTCCTTAATAGCTTTAGTGTCTCTCAGACGGACCATAGATTCGCTTTGGGTTTTGGTTTTTTACTTTCATTGATTTCGTTTGTGGATCATGTTTTTGCTTTTAGGTGTCATCTTAGGATGTTCACAAACTATGGTATTGTGGTCTGTTAGTGCTTCCCGTGTCACCATGGATTTTCTAGATCAACATTGTTAAAATAAAAGACTTTTAAAAAAATCCAGATTATTGCTTTTCGAGTTTCAGTAAGTGTGTGTAGCTCCTTTTCTAAATGATTCGTTACAAGTGATTCAAACCTTTTGACAGTATTCGTCCTAGTATCTGCGTGTGGTTAGTCTCTATAGGGGAAACAAAACAAGTACTAGTAATTTGTATCAGCTCAGCTGTAACTAATTGGATTTATTTTTAAGAGCCTAGGATTTTTTGAGCTAGAAATTTCTCTACTTCATTTGCACTTGTTAGGCTGACATTCGATTAACTTTTTATGCAGAGGTAAGTTTCTGAGGTAGATTTCTACAACAACAAAAATCAAACATGTTTTTTCACATAGTGCTGGAAAGAAATATGCAACTGCATCCTCGCCATTTCGGCCCAAACCTACGTGATAAGTTGGTCGCAAAGCTCATGAAAGATGTGGAAGGCACTTGCAGGTTTTCATCTCATCTCATCATGATTCACCAACTCATATCAACGTTCGCACACACACCTTAAACCTTATTTCTTTTCTCCTATAATTTGCAGTGGCCGTCATGGGTTTGTGGTGGCAATAACAGGGGTTGATAATGTTGGGAAAGGTCTAATTCGTGATGGTACAGGGTTTGTGACGTTTCCTGTCAAGTATCAATGTGTGGTTTTCAGACCTTTTAAAGGGGAGATACTTGAAGCTGCGGTTACCATGGTTAATAAGGTCTCTTCTTTCTTCAAAAATCCATTGTTCCATTCTTTCACGAATGACGTTTCAGTAATTTTTAAATGTTTTGAGTACTTGCAGATGGGTTTTTTTGCTGAAGCGGGTCCTGTTCAAATATTTGTCTCAAACCATGTAAGTATTTTGTTTAGAAAGTGATTTCTTCTTAAACCTAGTATTAGGAAAGTGGCTTTACGGAATACTTTGTTGCATAATGGAATTGGCAATTTTTTTGTTTGTTTGTAGCTGATACCAGACGATATGGAATTCCAGTCTGGAGATATTCCTAATTATACGACTTCAGATGGATCAGTAAGTCAAACTCTCGGGAAATTTTTGATAGGAATATGGTACAGTTTATAGGAGTTTGCTTCAGTTGATGTTGGGATGGGCTTGCAGGTTAAAATTCAAAGGGATGGTGAAGTACGGCTAAAAGTAATTGGAACTCGAGTTGATGCTACAGAAATTGTATGTTCTCTGACTTTTGCTTTACTTATTGTCATTCGCATACAAATCATTAGGTGTTTGTTCAGGGTTTACTATGGTTCTTTCTCTATAATGAACCATAGTAATCATCACCTATTAGAGAGATGGTAGAATAATAGAGGCAAATAAACTCCTCCCTCTCTATAATGAATTTATCACATCATGGTATTCTCACCTGTGAATCACTGGCCATTCAGTATTAGCCAACAGCCAGATATTTGGTGATCTTGCACTAATAAAGGTTTACCCGTCCATTGGAATTTGGGCACCGTTAAGCTGTTTGGTTTAAGAAAAAACAAACAAACGGCTGCACTTCCTTTCAGTGGTTACCTGTTCACTACACTTACTTACTTTGCTAGGATTTTTTGACCTCTGCTCTAAGAGTATAATTGGTCAATTTTAATATTTCTCAGTTCATTCTTATCCATTTCGTTGTTTTGTTTAGTACTATTCATATCTCTTAGTTAAGTTGATGCGTGGACTCAACTGTTACATTTTTAATATCTTCTTGCAGTTTTGCATTGGTACCATAAAAGACGATTTCTTGGGTGTAATTAATGACCCAGGAGCCGCTGCTTAATCCAACCACTGGTGAGAATAGTAATGCAATATGATGACATTGTTGGTACCTTTTTGATTCATATCTCAGCCACATCTTGTAACTTGTAATTATACCAGCAGGGTCCATTAAAAGAGGGCAGAATATGATGATCATCCTCAGGGCTGCCTGTTTTACTTTAGTTTGTCCTGGTTAGTGCTTCATAGATAGTGAAAAGCAAGAAATGACTGGTAACAAGATTAAGACGTGTATATATCTTCTGCAAGAACAGTGGTTCTAAGTTTTTCAATATTATTCACTTTTGATGCCAAAGGTAGGTTAGGACTTGTGTTCTAGTTAGACTATAGTCAGATTCGTTCAAGCTTTTGGTTTTTTGGGAACTTAATGGGCCACCCATAACTTGGAGTTCCAGACTTTTAGAAATATGCAACATGTAGTGTTTTTTTGTTTCTTCACTAATGTACTAGTTGTTGACTGGCAAAACTAGTTGCTATAACTCTGTGTGGGGATTTACTTAGTAAGTTGGAATTTGTATTTTACAAACTAGTTGCAGTAGTATTAGCTGTCTTGTAGGTAAGAATGCAGATGTAGAATCAGTGCAATTACAAGCTATATCCATCTCTCGATCATAATCTCAAATATTCAAAATTCAACAGGTTGACCTTGACTATGAGAATTTCTTAGTTGTTACATTATTTTTAATGTCAGTGGTTGTAGTTGCACCATCTATCTATAAGATTTATCGAAGAAGAAGAGATTAACAAGTATGAGGTCTAAAAATTCTATCATCTTATCTAGCCATAGTTACATTAAGTCGTGTGTGGGCTAAGGCAGCCTGATAATGCATTTCTAAGCAAAATACAAGTTGCATTTATTATTCCTGATCCTCATTCAAGCTGACAAGATTTCCTTGATCACAGAAAAGGATCATTCATGGGTTTCCACTTACTTCAACATCAGTCAATAGTCTTAAGTTTTGAGACGTTTGGTACTCGTCTATAACTTTATGATTTATTTGTGATGAGTCACACTCTTAAGACCAAAGCAAACAAAGAAGAATTGAAATACTGGTTTTACACTTGCTGATAGGTACTGACTGTATGGACCTCCATATGGTGGTGCCCCTAAGTCTTAACTTCTATTGGCAACTAGACCTCTGGTTTTTAGTGTCCTGGTCAAAATTGTATGGAAGACGACTGACCTGCCAATATGGTCTAAATTGTAAGAAAATTCTTACAAAACCCAAATTAAGTTGCAAAATGTATTAGTCTACTTTACCTGCTGTGTCGATTCTTCGGATTGTACATGGCATGTGATAAGCAATTGCAATTTCTTGTTTTGTGTGTGGTGTATGCTCTATCATGAAAAGAATGGTAGAGATGAAATCAAAATGAAAACAATAGTGTCGACATTTCACAGAATTATCAAGCCCCAGCTTACGCGCAAACAGCTACGTACAGGCTACATCATCCAACATTGAAGGCTTACCAATATTATGACAACATCTATCTGACTTTGTGAATCAAGGGTCAATATTTAGCACTCTGATATTTTTTTGACTATACATAGCGAGTAATTAGCTTGTTAACTCCATATTATTAGGAAGGATGACTTCATTATTTCAACTCATTAAACTAATTCACATAGTAAGTGACCTTCTTTACCCTTCATATTTTCAAACTTTTAACTACAACACACACAAAACCCCAAACCCTTTTTTAGAAAATTACATCATATCTATCTCACTCAGAATTTTTTTTGGATCATCACATTCACTTGTTGTATATAAAAACAAACCCTTTTCCACTTGTTTCTGAGTAGACTCAGCAGCCTCTTCTCTCTTCTTCAACATACTTCTATTCTCTTTTGTTGTCTTTTCTCGTTCAATATGATGAAGAAGAGCAATTCTTCTTATAATTCAGTTCTACTGATACTACTAGTAGTACTGGTTCAGTTTCTCCATTACCCGGTTTCTGTCTCTGCGGAGTGTACCTGCGATCCAGAAGACGAAGAAGGTGTTGACAAAAGCAAAGCGCTTGTCCTCAAAATCATATCTATTTCAGTCATTCTTACTGCAAGTGCAATTGGAGTATGTCTTCCTATATTAGGCCGAAGAATTCCAGCTTTACATCCAGACAGTAATATTTTCTTCGTTATCAAATCATTTGCTGCTGGTGTCATTCTAGCTACCGGTTTCATTCATATACTACCCGATGCTTTTGACGATTTGACTTCTCCTTGTTTGAAAGAGAACCCATGGGGGAATTTTCCGTTTACGGGTTTCGTTGCAATGATGTCTGCTATTTTAACATTAATGGCTGATTCGTTAGCAACAGGTTACTATAGGAGATCAGAGTTGAAGAAAAAATTCAGTCACAATGGTAGAGATGGAACTAAAGTTGGTGTTACCGTTGGAGATGATGAAAATGAAGCAGGAGATAAATTAGACGCTCATACGCACGCAACACACGGTCATTCACATGGATCATCCCTATCATCTTCAGCGGATATGCTTCTGCGCCACAAAGTCATAACTCAGGTAAGTGATCATTTTTTTTTTACGGCAACAAAAATTACAAAGCAGTTGCAAAATTAGGTTGGCTTGTCCTTAATTATTTTTGATGTTGCAGGTATTGGAGTTGGGAATATTGGTGCACTCTGTGATAATAGGTGTAGCAGTGGGTGTCTCTCAAAGTCCTTCCACAATCAGGCCTCTGCTCGGAGCATTAACTTTCCATCAGTTTTTCGAAGGCATAGGACTTGGGGGATGCATAACACAGGCCAAATTCAATGCCAAATACGTTGTTTGGATGTGTGCATTTTTCGCGCTAACTACGCCCGGAGGCATCGCAATTGGAATTGGGATCACAAGTGTTTATAGCGAAACTAGTCCTACGGCTCTGATCGTCCAAGGGGTTATGAATGCGGCTGCAGCTGGAATTCTAATTTACATGTCATTGGTTGATCTTTTGGCAGCTATCTTCATGGACCCAAAACTTCAAGAGAATGGAAAGCTCCAATTCTCATCATATGTTTCACTTCTTATAGGGGCTGGTGCTATGTCTATCATTGCCAAATGGGCCTAATCATGTTAATTAATCATGAATTATATCCATAGTAATTTCGAATTAAGTATATAGAATAGAACGATGTATAGAGAGGGTAATAGATCATCAACTGCAGATTGGACTTTTTTTTTTTTTTTTTTTTTTTAATGCTTTAAGAATTTTGTTATTGTTTACTTACTTTAGCCGATCTCACGTCACTCGCGTAAAAACCAATGGACATGGGCATCTTATGTAGAATTGACAATCCTTATGTCATTGGGCGCAAGTTGGGATTGGGCTGGCCTGCCCAAGGCTAATTTCTTACTAATCCTTAAGTTATTCCTCATCCTAACAGAAAATTTGAAAAATGCAAGAAGTTGAAATTGTGATGATCAATCATTTAATAACAAATGCAAAAATTCCAAGGCTAATAAATATCGTGTTCCCTTCTCAGTTCTGATAAATCTAAAAAATGACTTTATAATGTCGACATTTTACAGAGTTGACCTGGGGTGTAATAGTAAAAACCATGAATCAATGAACACAAGCCAAAGGATCTTGATTTGGAATCCCTAGGATGTCAACATGATATGAACATTCCTCGTTTATATTCAACTCCGTCTACCATAAATATTCAATGCATAAACCCCATTTTTTTAATTCAAAAAAAAACTACTAATTTTCTTTAAGTCTATGCCTAATATAACCTTTAGACCTATAGTATCAACTTCATTGTATAAAGATTAACATAATTGGATCAGTAGTACATTTCTGTTCCTTGTTGTTGCTTTCCTAGATTCAGGGTTCAACAACCAGCCATGAATAAGTTTCTTCAACCTTGTTCTTCAAATGTGTTTAAGACTTTAGCCGTGGTACTACTATCATTCCCTCTTCTTGCGGTAACAAATGTCTCGGCGGAATGCACATGCGACCCGCCGGAAGAAGGAGACCATAACAAGAAAGAGGCGCTTAAATACAAAATAGTTGCATTCGTATCGATTCTGGTTGCCGGTGCAGTCGGAGTAGCTCTTCCCCAGCTTGGCAAGAAAATCCCAGCTCTAAGACCCGAGAAAGATATATTCTTTGTGATCAAAGCATTTGCAGCTGGTGTTATCTTAGCAACCGGATTTATCCATATACTTCCAGATGCATTCGAGAGCTTAACTTCACCTTGTCTGAAGGAGAATCCATGGGCAAATTTTCCATTCACTGGATTTATCGCTATGATGTCAGCCATATTGACGTTAATGGTCGATAGCTTAGCTACTGGGTACTACAGAAGATCAAACCTTAAGAACACACAGGGTGCGGTTATGGATCATAATCAAGATCAGGAACATGTGCATAACTATGCAACGCATGCTCATTCACATGGGTCAGCCACAGCCGTGGAATCATCCGAGGAGGATAAGTCATTGCCTGAACTTATGCGACATCGTATCATCTCCCAGGTAAGAATATCATTTTTTTTTTTTTTTTTGTTCATAGTCCCTAAATAATTCGATTTTTTTCTCTATTATTTCATACCCTGTATTTTAGTACTAATTATACATGTTTCATTATATAAAAAAAAAAAAAATTAAAATTAAAATACAAAGAACCTTGAATTTATAGGAAAAGTTCATCCAAAGATCCAAATCAAGCGTTAAGTTTATATGTATGAAGTTTTGTAACTATTAGCATGCAATTATGCAAAAGGTATATTTTAATATAAAGGCCACCTAAACTGCAATTTTGCCTTATCCACCGTGAATAGTGAACCAATATATGATTTTGGATGAGGATAATCTCTGAAATAAATCTCACGGTATCCATGTAGCTCATTTTCGGTATCTGAACTGGTGAGACCAGGTAGGCACGATCTTAATCTATATCGCTCAGCCGCCTAAAAATAATTGTTAATGAGCTGTTTACAGAAATAAAAATAAGTATTAATGAGTTATTTACAGAAGAAAACAAAATGTCATATATATTTTTTCATATCTAAAAGTCAATGTGATATAGCCACGCATGATCTGAGGTTGAATCTTATCTACTTTCTAATTTATACAGAAAAACAGTATAAATAATACTAAAAACTAATAAAAATAAAAATAAATAATTATCTTCTCTTTTGTTTTCCGAAAAATAATAATAAAATGAAATGAATTAAGGGGCTTGTAGTTCATTGTTCATTCTTAACTAATAGATTTTTTGTTTTTGAAATGTGTGGATGCAGGTATTGGAACTAGGAATCGTGGTTCATTCAGTGATAATTGGGATAGCCTTAGGCGCATCTGAAGACCCATCTAGCATTAAGCCACTTGTTGGAGCTCTAACTTTCCATCAGTTCTTCGAGGGCGTTGGCCTTGGTGGATGCATAACTCAGGTACGCACCAACAATGCAGTATCATATCGCGCCTTATATATCTATATACATACTGATTATAATTTTTGGATAATAACATTATTATGTGTGTTGGACATGCAGGCGAAATTCAAGAGTAGAGCCGTGGTGGTAATGATACTATTTTTCTCACTTACAACACCAATTGGGATTGGAATCGGCATCGCAATATCAAATTCCTACGAAGAGAACAGTCCAACTGCTCTAATAACATCGGGTGTTCTTGATGCAGCAGCAGCTGGAATCTTGATATACATGTCTCTGGTTGATCTGTTAGCAGCTGATTTTATGAACCCTAGAGTTCAACAGAACGGTAAGCTTCAGTTTTCAGCTTACGTATCCCTTCTTCTTGGGACTACTTGTATGGCTATCATTGCCAAATGGGCTTGATCACAGTGCATGTCAATGGTCATTGAACGTTTTCTTTCTTTTTATTCTTTGGGAATGCCAATTCCCAAGGCTTACTTTCTTCTTTTTTCTTGTGTGTTGGAAGAAAGATAACTATGGTTGCTTTCAAACTCTTCGAAGTTGTGGAATTAACTTACAGTTAATCCCTAAACAATAAACTTGTATTTGTAATAAGTATATACTGATGATGTAGTAATTCAGACACCAAATGGAATGAGGTGAAGAAGATTATGGTATGGGAAACACCATGTGTATTAAGTTACATCATTCCTAATATATACAAGTGTGTGGTGTGCCGATTTTAATTTGGATTTCATTGTTTTAAGTATGCAAGACCAAAAAAATGAAAGGGTTATCGGTTGCTGTTTCGAGTAAATGTATGGCTTTTCAATTCATAATCTTCTAAGAAAAAATAATAATTGGGAAGACCAAAATCCAAGTGCTGCAGAAAATCATACTCAAACCCATGAAATCTTGGACGTTTGAGCATGATTTGTCGTATCTTTTGACATTGATTAACGATCCTTAAATCATCTGTACCGAGTTCTGTATCTCTAGATATAGATAGCATTGGTACCATATCGATTCGCATTGGCCGATACTTACGAATATGGTCAACACTGAGTACAAACTGCATGTGGACGTTTAAGCTAGCAAAATGCACTCCTTGTCAAGTGGGAGGAAATTACCTTGACTATGATTGATTGGTCAAAGTCTTCCAAATGTGTGTCCGAAGATTTTCGGAATCAATTCAATACACCCCAGTATACGGATTACTACTCCACTAATCCAATACACAACCACACTATTTCGATACTTTCAGAAGAAGATTCACTCTACTCTCCTTCACTCTGGCCAACGAAGAAATTCGGAGAAAATTTATCAACTCCCTTCTCAGTCTTTCAATCCACTTAACTCAGGAGAACTCTCAAAGATATCTAATCGAAGGTATCAAAAGCGTCCTTTTAGTCTATTCTCAGAATTGATTTGTAAACCCTAGAATGTAAACCCTAGAAATTTAAATTCTAATCTTAGCTTTGATGATGATCGCTGGAGAAGAATCAGTGCAAACACTTGAAGATACTTGAAGATTTGATTGAAAGGTATAAACTCTAAGCTGGTTCCTTATTTGTCATTTCTCCTTGTTTAAATTTCTCTCTTTCAATCCACTTAACTCGGAAAAACTGTCAAAGATATCTAATCGAATGTATCAATCAATACTAGTCTATTCAGCAATTGATTTGTAAACCCTAGAAATTTAAATTCTAATCTTTGCTTTGATAATGATCGCAGGAGAGAAGTATCAGTGCAAATACTTGAAGATTCGATTGAAAAGTATAAACTCTAAGCTGGTTCCTTGTTTGTCATTTATCTTTATTCAAATTACTAAATTAACAAATCAATCTAGATTTTGCAATTGTATGTGTTTTTTTAGTTGAATCATGATGTCTTAAAGCTTGGGTATGTGTTTGATTTCTTTTTTATGACATGATTTCAGTTTGAGTTTTGTTTAATGTCATGTTTGAGTTTACTGACATGAAACATAGAATTTGGGGTTTATGTTTTCTGTTAGTTTTCGGTTTTAATGGACGGAAAGGGTTTATATTTTTTCTTTAAGTCCGGTGGAGAAGGCACTTGCAGATGGATATACACTGAAATTGAAGATTTTTTTATTAATTAATTTGATGGGTTTTGTTTAAAATTGAGTCTAAACAGCTGACTTCATGGTGATACAGATACCTACAAGATACAATGTCTTCTAAGTCATCAAGAGCCTAAACTAGCAAGAACTACTAGTTCTAGAGGCTTGAGATGATATTTACTAATGCTTAAAAGTATATCTAGACATATAAGTGTAGTATGCAAAAGACTACAAATGATGACTATAGATTGTTGTGTTATGATATTTATTGGAAATTATGTTCGCCAATTTGTTATGCTTTGTGATAGTATCCAAAAGCCTAAGTACTTTTTTTTATTTGTTATTTGAGGTATATATAAATCTCAATACAGAGTTCTCTCGATGTGTGTTGGGTGGAAAAATATGGCTCGGACTCAGTAATCCTCCTTGTGGAGATTAACAACTCATCTTTTCCATTGTTAAATCACCCTTCATAAACGCTTGAGCTCTTCCAACTACTCTGCTTCAGGACCTGTTCATTATACTTTGATATCGATAGGTTTTTCTTAAACATGAACATCTATCGAAAAGTAACAAGGTATTTCCAACTGTCCTCATATGCTTATATTTTCATAAGAATGAAACCAAACTGTAGCTAATCCTCTGTAAGTAAGCATTCGTAAGTTATCCAAAATTTGGAAATCATTAGTAACTAATCCAAAATTTGTAGGTACAGTCAATGGATTCTGGTAGACCGCCCAAGAAGGGGCTCGAGGCTGGGAATCTGAGTGAGAATGAGAAATTGAGGGACAGCGAAGGGAAGCCTATATATTTTGAATCAACATCTGCAAATCCTGCATAGGACAGGTATATATGACATACTAACAAGGCAGTTTTATTGCGCTCAGATAATTTTTTTCAATATTGCAGTTTTGAGAACTTATCTAATAATTATTAGTAACTTGTTCATCGTTTCTTTCAACTTTTTATTGTGTTTCACAGTAGTTTTGTCTACCCTTCTAAGCACCGGGGACGAACTGGCGACACAAGCAAATACTCCAGCTTGGGATCACTAGCAGACTCGTGGAGTGTGTTGTCTGAAGAAGAGATGGCCTTGTTCAAGACAACTACACTTGGGCACTTAGCAGACATTTCGCAAGATCAATGTTGGTCTAATGCCATATTTTGTTTTCTGATGAGTCGGCAGATCAAAGTCGAACCTGGAAGATATTTTAATGATGAGATCCTTTTGAGAGTTAAGGATAAAAAATTATGTTTTGGAAAGACGGAATTTTCTCTGATATCCGGACTTAGATTCCGGGATTTGAGAGATGGACATTCCGATTTTGACTCTCCACCGAGGATGTCAAAACTAAAGCTAAAACAGAAGTATTTTTCAGAAAATAAGAGAATCATTGGAGGGGACTTGTATGACTTCCTTTTTTGCAAAACAGTCTCAAAGGACCGGGTAAATGAGATTGTCGGAGAAACTAGTAATGCCATAAAAATCGTATCGGTAAAAATGATGCGTCATCTCAGTAAATGTGAAGGGAGTGAAACGGTTCAATGTGAAGTTAATGATAGGGTGAAGGTGGCATTAGTCTATGTGGTGCACATGTTCTTGTTGGGGCACCAAGACATCCATGGGATATAAGAAGACCTTTGGGACTTGGTGGAAAACCTTTCAGAGTTCAACAAGTACCCATGGACCGAAATGGTGTACAAGGCCACTCTACAAAAACGTGACGATGCATTTAAATCTTCTATCAAGCCAAAAGGAATGCCACAAGTGTTGTTGGTAATAGGCATTTCTGTTTCAAAAATTCATATGTGTAGGCTTTATGTTTTTTACATCTCCAGTATCTCTTGATTGTGGTTCTAATAGTTTTTGTTTGTATTTTAGGTTTGGTTCCTTATGATTCCCGGGTGTGCTTGGCGATTGGGGAAGAAAGAAGAGTACTGAAGGGTGACGCCCTCATATTCTTGACGTGTTGTGCACGGAAGTCGTTCGGCATCGTCAGCTATGTGTTTCGGTGATTCGTTCGGACGTGAGTGAAGCCATGATGCAGTATCGCAATGATTTAGAACTGTTAGTAATTTTGGGGGTAGCCAAGGGACCCCTCAGTTATCAACAGCTGGCGGATCTCGAGACCGAATTTAGGTTGGGAAAGCAATGACAGACTGAAAATGAGGTTGTGGAAGTTTCGAAGGCGAAGAGCGAGGAAAAGTTTAGAATTTTTTGTTCTCACCTAAAAGAAGAATTTTTAAGCACTAATCATACATGACATGAAGAGTCAAGGAATATTCATAATTCAATTATTACCTAGGTTCAATGAGTTTTTCTACTAATCCAACAATGAACTATACATGGCATAGCACATGAAAAATCAAGTTAGAAAATAAACATTGATAGAGTGACAAAATTATTATAATTAAGTTCAATCGGTAGAAAACCCTTATTCATGAAAACATATAAATCCTACGAGTTCATCCTTTCACCCTAACATGGAATTAGCTAGTCATGGCTTTCTTAAAAACCATAAACAAAAATGAATAAATCCCTAGCTAATTGAAAATCAAATGGGAGAAATGAAACCCCAAACCCCCTTTGGTCTGTCGCCCTTCTCTCTTCTCCGGCTTTCGGCTCTGTAGCCGCAACTAACCTCCTCTTTCTGTCCGTTTTTTTCCCTTATAAGTGCTGCTTCGAGACTAATATAAGACCTAGCAACATTTGCCAAGGACAAGGCCCAGTCCGTTCCGCTCCATTACTAGCTATGCCAAGGCCCAGTCCCAATATTTCTTCTTTCACGTCCAACTCTCCGTAGAATTTCAGGTCACCAGCTGCAACACTCTTCCATGACCATCTAAGTAAAGTCACCACCGTCGTCCATCCATTTTCCCTTGTTTGAATGGTAGCAAATCAGATCCACCTAAATCCAACCCACACCAGCATCTCAAGTAGCACTGCCAATTCGTTTCTCCATCTCCGCTTCACAATTCATCACACAAAAGCCATTGATTCAACCACTGCAAACATACTTCTTTCTTCCTTCCCTGTGTATCCAGACGGAAACCTGACAGCAACACTCGACTGCAACTCAGACCATTAGCAAGCTCCATCAACTTATCTGCGCTTCTAATTCTCGGCCACCGATCATCATCTTTAACCACAGTATCAGCTAATTTCACTCCCAGTTTTTCCAGTTGATATACCCCTTAGTCTTCTGATTCACGACTACAACACCAGCTTCTTAATTCCAGCAGTACAGCTCACGATCCATTTCTCCCTTGTAGTTTCAATGCCTGACAGCAACTTCACTGCTCGGACTCCTACAACGAACATTTCCATTTTCTTGTTCATAGCCATGACCATTTACACGAGCTTACAATCCATCTAAAACAGCCCGACAAACTACGGCAGTAAACTCTTCTTCTTTCTGTTGAGATTTGAAATAAGAACTTGAACTCCATCTATATAATTCTTCCATCATCACCGTTCTATTCATCTAGCCATCACCATCGACTGCAATTAGGCAGTACCAGCCAACAGAGAATCGACCAAACCAACACACTGACCATTTCGAACAGAACCATAATACCCCAAACTCCATATCCGTTGTTGCTGTAGAGCCCTCGAACAGTCACCACCATTTAATCAACCTAACCAGTTGCAACAACAAACGTTCGGCTGAATCCCAAGCCAAAACCCCACGACACCCATATTAATATGCAATGACGTATGTGCTAAATAATCATTAGTGGCATCCACCAAAAATCCAACCAATTGAAGTACTGCACGCCCACTTCCGACAAAATACGATTTCCTTTCTTTATTGTAGCATGCATGAGTTCAGACTTCATAGTTTAAAGAGAATGGTTATTCTATTTAATTCCCCCACTTTCGCATGAGAAGGGAGTGCATCACTTTTGCCTAATCCAACACCAAAAATCACATTTCATTTCAATTCCACCTCGAGCATGAATTATTAAACCATGATAGTTAGTGGGATCTTGTGTCATGTTGTCATAAGTAACTGTTTTGGAGCTTGTGTTATCCCATGTGATACTGATACTGTAATGGCTTTGTTCACTTTTGTCGCAAACACGCTCCTGGCTTCCACTTTAGCCATTTATTCTTTCGTTAACTAGAATTCATTTGTACTTTCTACAAAAGCACTAAAATAGTGTTATTGGTCAAAATATCGAGTCATATCTAATATAAATATGGGTATAAAATGTAGCACTTACGTGCTTATCAAACTCTTTCCTGTGGAACTGTACAACCATCTCTTGACGATATAGGATAATTTTATTTTTATCAACTAGTTTATAATCAGTGCCCCCGATGAGATGCTCGATGAACTTCAATGCGTATACCCCGCATGAATGTCTGTTGTATGCATAAATAGAGATAGATTGCATCAGAAACGTAAATCATTATATATTTTACTTGCATCAGAACACGATTTTCATCAATAAACACGATTAATAAGTAATCTTGCATTAATGTGTCAGGTAAAGATTAGTTACCTATCGGGTTGTTGAGGGAAATCGTTAACGAACTCGACTCTCCATTCCCCCTCATGCCAGTTTTTATCCAAATAATTCGCTATCCTTCTGATTTCTTCATGGACTCCATCTTTACTAACATTCCGTTTCGGTCTCATGGAATCATACATAAGAATTTTCTGGTCCCCTATGTTGATACTTATAGCGACCCAATGGTATTTGTCGACAAGATGCACCACACCATATACCATAGAGACGGTTTGCCAAGGTTTAGACCCTCCTTCTGGCTGGACACCATTCCTATATTCTTCCACGTCTTGTATCCTCTTCTTTCCTCCTTCACAAGAGGCTAAGGGGAAAAAAAATTCGAAGGTTAGTTACTAGTTACAACAATGCATTACCATAAAATATACAAATAATCTACAATGATAAGTGCATAATTCATATGATTTTAGTGTCAATTCCATACTTGCATTAGCTATTATTCTTGCATATTTTCGTATTATTACTCTTGTTTTCTCTTATGTGTCTCTATTAGATGAATCATCCAAAAAGGAGCTACAAAGTTCTGAAAAGAGTTAGGAATAGAAATATTCCAAGTATCCAAGTGCCCAAGTCAAAGAGAAGTGGAAGAAGTGCGACGAAAATGAGCAAAACGCTCAAAATCAAGAGACGGGCCAAAGATCGAGATTAACTCATTCAAATTAAGGATTTCTCATCACCATCTTGAAGAGAATTGAAATATAAAAAGAATGAGGTACCCGTATGCATACCTAGGAAGGCCTAAGGTCACGTTTGGAGTCGCTAGTTCGTGTTTTCGGGTTGGGTTCTTGAACCGAACTAGATACTTGATGGCCAAGCAATGTAAACCTATAAAAAGGTATTAGGTCATGTAAAATCATATATCAATCTCATATCACAAGTTCAATCATCAAAACCTAGGGTTTACCCCTTTAGGGGGAAACCACCATTATTCATCTTCTTTGTGATATGAGTAGCTTAATCCTTTGTTGATTAAGGATGAATTCAATGTTCTAAGCGTGAAGCTTTATTATTAATACAAATCTATTGAGAGTTTTAATCATCATCGTTTGTTTTCACTATATTTAGGGTTTATGATTGATTTTTAGATTGGTCAAGTTTACAATTGGATTAATCTTTTGATCATTCTATTGCTAGTAAAGGGTTAGGATATCCGTGTAATTGTTGAATAACCCTTACACAAGTAGAGAACGTGATACCTCGTAGAGGGATTCTATGGAGGAATCGTGTGTGAAGACAACACTAGTAAGTGTACCTTGCGCTAAGAGTCTAACTGCTAGGATCAATCTAAGTTCACATAACTTAAAGCTTCCGATTAGGTTACACCTTGAGTGTGCTACTACTTGGTGGTTCGGTTGGATATAACTTGATATGCGAGCGCTTTGGTATCCGGTTACAAAAGGAACTTTGGGGATAACACTGCTCTAGCTGTTATTCTACGGTTGGTGATGAATGGTTCTAATGGAAGATAGATAAGTATTCTAATCCTGCTATCGCTTGGTAACGGCGAAGGATTCCTTAATCATCCATTTCTTCTTATTGTCTCTTTATTTATCTTAAAACCAATCCCCCTTTTGTTATTTACTTTGTTTTGCTGATCAAATAACCTATCAATTACACAGCTCTCTGTGGGAACGATATCTTACTACCGCTATATTACTAGTTAATTAGTGGGAAATATCTTTATTAATTTGTTGAGCCTACGACAGCCCATCAAATTTTGGCGCCGCTGCCGGGGAGCAGTCGCTAATTAATTTGTTATTTGTTTAGCTTGTTTTATTTTTGTTTTATTTTCTGTTTTGCTCTTGTGAGTCATCATGTTTCCTTACAGAAATAACATGTACGGAACACAAGATCAATCATATAATAGTGGTAATCAATATGGTTTTCAATTTCAGTCTTATGATAACTACCAATCATACCATGGGTACAATCAAAACCAATCTTTTGGTTACAATCAATATCCTACGGAACCTTTTGGTTATTCTCATACATATCAAGAACCTTATGACGGGTGTGTAAGTGAGCAACCACAAGGATGGGGGGATAGTTATGTCTCTAATCATGATTCTTCTAGTCTGACAGATCTGCTGCAGCGATATATAGATAAAATGGACCAGCAAATTCAAAGTATGGATGACGCTACCAGAATATGGATAGCTATGCTCGTAATGATAGTTCTTCTAATTTGGAAAATCTAATGCTCCAATTTATGAATAATATGGATGAGCATAGAAAAAAGACTGAAGATACACTCCAAGAACTTCAAAGGTCTATAGATTTCATGAAGATTCGCATTACTCAACTCAGCGAGACAATAAATGAAGAAGAAGTTTGGCCTCAAAACCAAATTAATTCTTAAATTCCTAAGGAAGTCAACAAATATTTTGAGGATGAGCAACCTTTGGAAAGCCTTTGTAACAGTGATGAAGTTATTCAAGTTCCGGATCTTTATAATAATCACTCGCCTATTCAAAAGGATGAGTCTTGGTATAACCGAACCATTGTTATGAATGAGGTGACATACTCAAATGCATATCAACGTTACAATGAATATCCGGATGACAATACTTTTAGGCCGGTTGATTTGCAAGAAGTAGACCCGATTATTCCTCAACGTAAAATCATATAGAACACCCCAAAATTAATACTGAATAAAATTTATACTGAATAAGATTTCATGAGAGCGGAATTTGATTCGGATGATGAGAGTGTTGAAGATATGGAAATTGAGAAAGAAACCAAATTGATTGAAGTCGTGGAAGACCCAATTGAGCTAGATAATAACAGTTCGATAGAGGACCACGATACTCTTGAGGTAAATAATTCACTATAGATTATTACGAATGAGGATCTGGTACAAGGTTTGTCTAAACCTTTGCATAATTCTATATCTATTGATCATTTCCATCCAATTGAAGTAGATTCTAAAAGAGTTGTTAACCTAACTTTTAAGAAAATACCTCATTTAGGATTGGAGTTGTGTGCTTCCAAAGTTTTAATGGATTATTTTCTTCTAAGTATCCACCACTTGATGTGTTTGATTCGAGTATTGTGCAGGTCCACCAAGCCGAGGAACCTTTTGAAGTTCTCGAAATCTATGTTCTTTATCCACTTCCGAGTGTAGAAAGGACTAAGTGTGAGGGAAGCTTCAATAAAGTGATAGCTTCAATATTTATGTTTTGTGCTAATGATTTTGTGAAGCTATTATTTGAATTGCAGATTGTCATTTGGAAGGATTACCAAATTTTCAGATTATTGGTGTACATACGATAATAATAACGTCGGGCTGACAACGTTAAACCAAGCGCTGCGTGGGAGGCAACCCATCGGTTTTGTATTTCTATCCTTTTATTTTTTTAGTTTTCTTAGTTTTGCATATCATATATTGCATTCCCATCTTAGATTTTACAAAGTCCTATATCTATAATGAAAGTTTTAGCGAAACTATTCTCGTCAGAAAAATTCTGACTGCGTACTTGTTACGAAAATAGCTCTTGAGACTTCATAAGGAGTCCGATTTGAGTGGTTGACCCCAACTTTTAAATAGGACAGGCATACCTTTCTTTTCCAAAAACAAAATTTGAATTCGGAGTCTGTTAAGTTGGACTGATTGGCCTAGAAATTTGAGTTTCAGTATTTTTCCAGAACTTTTTCAGATTGCATGTCTGTCAGTCCGGAGGCCATAAAAGTCAGACCGTTTATCGAAACACTGTGCCATTTCAAACTTTATAGAAAAGACATAGGCGAACAACTTTCGTTTAGGATGTTTTTCCTAGTTCCCGGTTTTGAACATTGAGGACAATGTTGAGTTTAAGTGTGGGGGAGTATTTAGTATCATACTATATGCATATGCACATAATAAATAATACTCTTTGATTTCTTGCATTCTTGAGACTTCATCTTTTGGAGTTAATTATGATCTATTTAGGATGACACTCTAAACCTTTTCAAGTTGAAACAGTTCTTACGGCTGTAGATTGAGTTCCATTTTATCATTCTACAATCCTTAAATTTATACGTTCATAATTGAATGTGAAACTCAGGTGCTAGAAATAGCATGGTAGTCGTTTGAAAGATTCATCCTCGCAATTAATCATTACTGAATCACATTCCTTTTATTTTTGCAGTTTTATGTTTCTCTAAAGTGATTTGGTGGGATCCTGATACTGCCGTGGATGTTGTAGTAAGGTAATCATTGGTTGAGTATATAAAAGCCCCATAGACAATTGTCTTACACTCATAAAGAGTGAGCCGGGGAAAAAGAACATATTTATAAGGCTCCTCTTCATTTATCGATACTAATAAATGATAGGTCCGGAATTGCGGACTAATCATGTAGTCGATGAAAATAAAAACCTATCATCATTATATAGCAAGTCAAAAAGACTATTGATGAGGTTCTTGACACTTGGATAGCAGTATGTGTGAAACGTTGTCCCTATCTCCGTCGCCTAAACAAACGTGGAATGCAGGATCCAAGGCAAATAACATGTACTTGCTGAAAAGGAATATGCGCTTAGAGTATCTAATCATGTGGTCAAGTTAAATGGGTGCTTCTCTCAACTATTGCGCTATAAATAGAATCCTTTGACGACATTCATACAAGTATTGTGGTAACATCTTTCACTTTAGTTAACATTTGCACACTTCACTTTTCTATTTCCATTTTCTTATCTATCCATGTGATTTCAGTATGCGAGTGTTGTGGTAAACGCTGCAACAAGTACGATGACTATCTTAGTAGAGTTTTGCAATCATGTTTAATGTCACACGTAAGTAATTGCTTGTGTGTGATGATTGGAATGTATGTGGGATGTTTGCAGCTAAAGAACTTATGCAGGATAATTATTTGGCATTCTACTTTGTGTCTATCCTTAGTGGTTCTTCCAAGGAGAGAAATTAGAGTAGGTTTTGTGGGTATACCTCTTGTAAACCTTCACGAGACTATAACTCGTCCACTAGGGACACCTGATAGACGCATTTATGTGTCTATTTTCATCTCTATTGTGTATATTGTTAGTACCCATTTTTGTACTAATTTTGGTATTTTATCCCTTTGTAGGTGTTTTTGGAGAAATAGGCTTTTGCGGCGAAATTGGCTCGAAAAGTTGTTAAAGGCACCTGGGAGGACATTTGCTATTCGGACTCTCATTTTGGATAAGAGGTAACCCATTTCCAAGCAGCTGCTAAGCACAGACCGGGATTGGATAGGGGGACACCTTCTTCACGGTTTAAAAGGAAAGTTTTGGCGGGAAAAATGGTTTTCACGGACGGATTTTAGGGTTGGAGTTTTGATCGATTTTTCTCGAGATTAAAGGGCTGAAATTGATTGGGTTTACTCCTTAGGACTACACAGGCCTGGTAAAGTCTTTGGATTGAACCCAAATTGGCTAGAGATCGAATTAGAGCAAAACAGAGGTGATGTAAGTTTTGGATCTTTGATGAATTATTTTAGGAATTTCAGGGAGACTAAAGGCAAGATTTTCTTCCCAAAGCTTGATATCTATCTAAGGAAGAGTTTAGAATCAAAAGGAAAGCTCAGATAAGTGTGGGGGAATTTGATAAGTGCATAATTCATATGATTTTAATGTCCATTCCTTACTTGCTTTAGCTATTATTCTTGCATATTTTCGTATTATTACTCTTATTTTCTCTTATGTGTCTCTATTAGATGAATCATCCAAAAAGGAGCAACAAAGTGCTGAAAAGAGCTAGGAAGAGAAGTATTCCAAGTATCCAAGTCCAAGAGATATGGAAGAAGTGCGACCAAAAAGAGCAAAACGCTCAAAATCAAGAGATGGGTCAAAGACCAATATTAACTCATTCAAATTAAGGATTTCTCATCACCATCTTGAAGAGAATTGAAATATAAAAAGAATGAGGTCATTCCGAGTTTTTATAGAATACCGAAGACAAGTGAAATATGCATACGGGTATGCATACTTAAGTCCCCTGGATTCGACTATTTTCCATGGATTTTAACTGAAATTTAAGGAATTGCGGACATTTGGAAATGCCTCTGACAAAGATCAAAGTTTTCCATAGATTTTGAGCATACCCTCTACATCTTGTGACAGCTAAGGGGAGATAATGACCACGGAAATTGTATCATATCTTAACTTTTATCCTACCACACTCACCAACAGGCCTCTTCATCTCAACTCCAAGAAGGTCATATTATGGAACAACTTATAAAGCAAGCCACTGTGTACCATAAAACTTATACTAGTGCCACGCAATAGTCTATTCCTATTTACAAGGGAAAACTAAAGAAACAATATAACAAATATACTCCCAAAGTCTAGTCAAGGAACAAAATAAGAAAGCCCAAAATGAGTTACTTCGGTCAAAGCATACCCTGACAACAGACTGATCAAATTCCAAGCACGCAAGTATTTTTTACCGGGCACCAGCATTCCACATTACAAATTCTACCTAATGAGTGCCCTCCAAATAAGCAGACAACTCCTGCAAAAACAGAAAATGATACTCTAAGGAAGAGAAGGATCTCATTAGTACTAATACTAAATTCACGGGACTGGTTGGTCTTCATTCGTATCTTTTGAAGTCAGACATAACCTAGAGGCAAACTGATCAACAACCAAACAGATAACGTCCCCCACAAGGCACCAGCATTCCGTTTCAACAACTTTGCTAATTGAATTGGTCATACGAATACAGAGACAAAACCTGCAAAAAACAAAGAAGATACTCCGACGCCCAAGTTAGAACAATTTTAGACAAAACATAATAAACATAGAGTTAGGGTTAAGAATATTTACCTTTTTATTTGTAACAAAAATTATACCCAAATGGAATGTGAGATGCATGACTCTAAACTCTTAACCATCCATCACTGCCTCGATACATATTGATATAAGAAAAGAATGCTTATACCTCTCATTGTTTTTCTTAAATTGTTTCTCCATGAGATAATGACTACTAAATGTCTTTGTAAATTTACTAGCCTGACACTCATCGAGAACGAGAATGATAGACCTGTAACAAGCAAAAAACAAACTCCCGCATTTAAAAATTTAACGGAAAGTTAAGTATACATTGAAAGAAAGTTAAGAATCTGTACCTTTTAATTTGACATGTAACTTGTTTTCCACATAGCATTCATCTGTCGGCGGAGCCACCAAAGGCGGCAGTATTGGGATGTCACTGGAGCCACCAAACGCATTAGCATTCGGATGTCACTGGAGCCACCAAACACGGCAGCATTAGGATGCCACCGGAGCCACCAAACGCGTTAGCATTCGGATGGCCAAGCCAACACTTAATTTGGTTTGCAGCAGCATTTGGATGTCACCGGAGCCACCAAACGCGTTAGCATTCGGATGTCACCGGAGCCACCAAAGGCGTTAGCATTCAGATGTCACCGGAGTCACCAAACGTGGTCGCATTCGGAGACATCCGAATGCTACTGCATCTGGATGTCGTCAAACATTGTGGGCTGGGCAAGGCTTGCATGACTGTATCCTTCTCTTTTCAGCTTTCTCCTAGCACACAAAAAAATACATATGGATATATTAGATTTCTAAACCAACAATTTGAACCAAAAGTAAGTAGACACAACTTAAATCAGAGACCGATGTCCCGGAAATTCTAACAACAGAGACTGATTTCAGTAGCAGTTTTGTTGGTTTCTCTTATTTAGGAGGTTTCTTTCTTTCATAGGAGCAACTTTATCAATTGCTTATGCTTTTCTCTTCATTGATGAAACATTTCAAACACAAAATCTAAGATCTAAACACAAGAAAAGAAGACAAAATAAAAACCAATCTAAGATCTAAACATGTCTGCACTGCTATTTCAAACACAAGACAAAATCAAAACCAGTTCTAAGATCTTCCTTCAATCAAAATACCTAAAAAAAAATTAATACACAAATTCAGAAATACTACTCACTTGACTTATTGGTGTTGGTGCTTCATATCATTACTTTCACTGATGAAGCTTTCACACACAGGAAGAAAAATAGTATCAGAACCAAATAATCTTCTAATAGAAAAAACCTCAGAACAATTTTTAAACAGAAATACTCACTTGTTAGTCATACTAGACTCTGATTTAGCTAATAACCTTGGTGATCATAGGGTTTTCAAAGACATCCTCTGAAGAAGACAGAGAAGGAAGAAAAAACGCCGCCTAGAGAAAGGAAGAAGGGGAAGATAAGAAGAAAGTGAAAAATGAAATGAAATGGACTAGGGTTAGGGTTAGGGTTAGGGTTAGTTAGGGGGAAAGGAATCTGTGCGGGGAATATACTTAGATGCTGTCTGTAGGTGTAAAGATGGTGTAAGAAGATATTTTTCCTTGTAGCCCGACGGGCCACAAACCACCCTTGTCTTTGTAGTCAGCGAATCGAATTTGCTCTATGCAATAAACCGCCTCTTTAACAATTCTTGAATCTCTCAATACAACAATGAAACTTGCAGTATGATATGATTGATGAGAAGACGCTGAGCGACAAAACACAAACAAATCGTTATTTTCTTAAATAATCTCTTTTGGCCTTCCCCGCACATTCTTTTATAAATAAATTTCCCCCTGGCTTCGGAGGAATGCTATTACAAAATCAGATCGCAATTGAACATTTTGTCATATTCAGTTTCTTTCTCATAAAATTTACAAGAGTCAAGACCACATAGAAAGGATTTCAAATGAAAGCGATGTGTTACTTGAAGTTGATATAATGTTATTTTCTTAGCAGCATTATATAGATTTTGTGCCATTGCCTTCTTTAAATGTGTTCGCTTATGAGATAGTATGACTCAGTAGCCTGGCTTTCTTCATCCTGCTTGATTCATACTATTACAACCACTGTAAATCATTGTAGTTTCTTGGATTGTTTGAGTAAGCACCGATGGATACTGATGATGTGGTGCACCTTCGTGTCTTGCAATCTAAGCCGTACATACGTGGAGATAGTACTAGCTGTACTGGACCTGCAGCACCAGGAGCCCCTCCTAATCCAGAAGAAATCCGAGATCTACTAGGATAGTTTATCCCTAATGACAGGGAAGAAAGATAGCTTCCAGCCGAGGCCCCATTATCGACTTGAATGGTGTCTTTGCCCTTTTTAGGACCACTAAAATCCTTAATTAGGTTGTTGGGATTTCACTTCTGGATGGACTTTCTCATCATTGCTGCTATCAACAGGTTCAGGTGCATGTTCCACTGTCTCTGACAGCTCTGACGGTTTGGGTGGTTGCTTGCTCATCTTTTTCAACTGCAAAGATGGAACTATGCTACATCAAGTTTTTTCAACAAGTCTCCAAAGAATAAATATGATACGTCCATCTAAGATATCCGGAAAACAAGTTCTGGAACCACCAATTTCTAAGAAGCGATTAGGAATGCAAATTTTGAACCTAGATCACCAACCCCAAATATATCAGACATGACATTATGATCAAAGCTTGGGACCTTAACAATCCAATTGGCTAACACCACATAGTTGTTTACCTTAATTAGAAATAAGGTGCAGTTAACAGAAGATAGATCCACCTCAAAGGTTCAACTGTGCAGGTGATATGCAGATAGTATAGTACACTACAGACTTAACAGAAGATAGAAGAAACAAGTATCAACAATAGCATGATTCTTGAAATAATTGCACATTTGGGTTATTATTCTTTCACACTTTTAATTCCCTTAACTTATTTATCTTTCTTTCTTCAATTGTGGCTTTTGCGGTGTTGATGGTTGAGCAATTTTAGTATCTTCTTCTTCAACGGGTAGAACGATTTGCAGTGGTAGAGCAATTTTAGTATCTTCTTCTTCACCGGAAAGAACCATTTATAGTGGTTGAGCAATTTCATAGTCTTCCTCCTCAAACCTAACAATCTGAGGATCAGGTTATGTGTTTTTTTTTTTTTTACGGCAACAAAATTATATAACAGCTGTAAAATTAGCTTGGCTTGTGCCTAACAATTAGAATTGTGGTTATTTTGGATGTTGCAGGTATTGGAGTTGGGAATATTGGTGCACTTTGTGATAATAGGTGTAGCAGTGGGTGTCTCTCAGAGTCCTTCAACAATCAGGCCTCTGCTCGGAGCATTAACTTTCCATCAGTTTTTTGAAGGCATAGGACTTGGCGGATGCATAACACAAGCCAAATTCAATGGGAAATACGTTGTTTGGATGTGCGCATTTTTCGTGCTAACTACGCCCGGAGGCATCACAATTGGGATAGGAATCGCAAATGTTTATAGCGAAACTAGTCCTACAGCTCTGATCGTCCAAGGGGTTATGAATGTGGCTGCAGCTGGAATTTTAATTTACATATCATTGGTTCATCTTTGGGCAAATTCATAAACTAACCAGCTTCCATCCATATAATTAATAAACCGGCCAGAGAAATAGAAATCTTTTATAAAGTGGTCATATCGTTAGATATAACAGATGGACCCACCGATTTGGTCAACTGCTTTGACAAAGTCAAACTCGGTCCGTGATATTACCATCAAACCCTTACCCACTTCCAAAAGACGCGTGGGGTGTAATATATTTTTTTTTCTTCAGTTCCAGTCTCTCTCTTTCACTCTCTCGTTCTGGTCGCTCTTCCTTCTGTAGAAACTAGGGTTAGGTATTTGAAATGATTATGAATTTGATTATTAGAGAAGAATCTGTCTTTGTTGAAGACGAAGATGTTAGTGAAGAACCAAAGTTAATTTGGAAGACAAAATCTGCTTATTTAGGGTTTCAGAGACGGTGTTGATAAAGTGAAGATGAGGTACAAACCGGGATTGAAATACTCTGAATCAAGGTGAGATTAACGAAACCCGTGACTTAGTATATGATGAAAATCAATGTTCTGATAGTTAATTTATCGATTTTTAGGGTTCCCGTTTTTTTCTCTTCTGTGTAATTAGGGTTTATTTGAAACCCATTTTTTTTTGTTTAATTAGGGTATTAATTTTGTGATTGTTGGTTTGATTTTATGAATTATTGCTTAATTAGGTTTTGAAATTAGGGTTTCTGTTTTTCCCCTTTTGTAATTAGGGTTTAATTGAAATTCAGATGTTTTTTGTTTAATTAGGGTGTAATTTTCGTGATTGATTGATTGATTAGAGTTTATTTGGGAGATTTTAGGATTTATATTTGATTTCTTTTCATTTGTGTTGCAGTAAGTTCATATTGAGGAATATCAGTGTGTATGTGGAGCCAAAGAATGAGACTTTGGTATTTCCTGATTGCCATCGAGATGAAACAGAGTTGAGGATGCTTGAGTATATGGTATATAAGCGTTTGTCTATGGATGTTAAAGAGAAGTTTAAGTTATATTGGTTTAAGGATCCATGTATGCCAGAGCCATTGTTAAACAATGATGATTTTGATAATTTTTGGGAGGATTCTTATGTGAATGAGAAGGGGTGTATAAGTTTGTGGATGGGGATGAATGATACAGTGTTTGGGACACCAAAAAGTACACCAAAGAAGACAGTTAGTAAGAAAACTACATCTAGAAGATCCCCAAGGCTAAATAATGTGGATAAATCAACAGAAGGTGTATCAAGAAAGCTGAGTTTTATATGGATTTGCTGCAACAACCTGAAGAGGTACCCATTTCCAAACATTCTGATGCTAGTAGTAGTGGTTGCAGTCAGTCAAAACCAGTCCAAGCTATTGACCTTGATGATGATGTATTTGATGTTGGACATTGGGTCAAAGCTACAAATAAAGTCAAGTTTGTTGAAGATTTAGAGAATATTCAGCTAGAAAACATCAATATAGATGAATGCCACCCAATTGAGGATCCAGATGCTCCTCCATTATATGATAGTGATGAAGACATTGAGTATGGGTTAGATGAAGAAGAGCAAGAAGAAGAAGACAAAGAAGAAGAGCAAGAAGAAGAAGACAAAGAAGAAGGCAAAGAAAAAGACAAAGGTATATTTCATTTATTTTTTAGTTATTATTGATTTTTTAGTAATTCAGGGTTATTGTTTGGTACTGATGGTAATACTGAATGTGCAGGTAAGGGTGTGGATGAAAGACCATCTTACATGGATCAATTTGATGAAGATTTTGGTGAGTGCATGAAGGGTGAGCATGAAGTTGATCTATTCCCTGAAGAAGAGGTATTTATTCTAGTAGATCCTACCAAAATGGAAGTAAAAACTAGATTTGAAAGTAAACAGGCATTTAAGAAACATCTTAGAGGTTATTGTGTTGCAAATAGATGTCAATTTAAGTTGGATAGAAGTACTCCCACCAGAGTTAAGGCTGAGTGTAGGTTTAAATTAGAACATGACTGTCCTTGGTTTGTGTATGCTAGCAAGAAGGAGGGTAAGAAGACTTTTGTCCTTAGGAAAGTGAATTTGGAACACACTTGTTCAGGAGATCACAAACTGAAGACAACTCGTTCAATTCAATATTTTAGAGACGCATAAACAACACTTCTAGGAGAGAAAGTTGAATCTTACTCCCCATTAGACTCCGCCTAATGGTCCACGTAATAACATAAGGAATGAAATTTCGTGATACTTATCATTGAATTGAAGTTGCCAGAACGAAGTGTGAAGATTATATATATCATTGGGTATTGTGTAAGACCAATTGAGCTTTTATTAAAAAGGGGCCCAAAGTTGTTGTGCAAAACAAAAATGCAATAGAAAATGGTTGGTTGATTCAATATCATTGGAAAAAATACAGGTTAAAAAAACATCCGTACCTCTTATATGCAGCAGTTCTTTGATAGGCAGCCTGTTATGGCAAAAAATCCACATACGAAAAGAGAGATTTTATGTGTTGATATTATTTGGTGCCAAATGATACGGAAGATTGAGTTGATATTATTTGGTGAAGATTCAGATACCAAATTATCGTAATAAATCTTGTAAGTATACATTTATCTCGTAAACTCAACTGCGCACTTAGCCAGCTCTTCACGACAACAAACGGCGGGCGGAGCAACACAGAATCTCTCCTAGCTCAAAAAAACAAAAACACCGAATCTGAAAACGCGGGCAACACGATGAATTTTAAACTGGAAATTGAAAATGCGGAAAAGGATTTGAAATTATAAAATGCAAATAATATTTCCGGCACTAATATTTATAATGTCGACATTATAGATGGTTGACTTTGTGAATCCCAAGGAAAAATCATGAATCAATGATCACAACTTAAGGATCTTTCGGTTAAAATCCTAGGATGACAACATGATATGAACACCTCCCCTAGTCAACTCCAAGTTCCAATGTGCAGTAGAGTAAGCTAACTAACAATGACACATGAACCCTGTTATCTTCTCCGCAGAAAAATAATTCCTAGATGAGCACCATGCCTTGTTCTTCTTCTTCTTCAAATGTGTTCAAAACTTTAGCCGTCGTAATACTGTCCTTCCTTGTTCTTGCGGTATCAAATGTCTCGGCAGAATGTACGTGCGACCCGCCGGAAGACGGAGACCACAACAAGAAAGAGGCGCTTAAATACAAAATAGTTGCATTCGTATCGATTCTAGCTGCTGGTGCAGTCGGAGTAGCTCTTCCCCAGCTTGGCAAGAAAATCCCAGCTCTAAAACCCGAGAAAGATATATTCTTTGTGATCAAAGCATTTGCAGCTGGTGTTATCTTAGCAACCGGATTTATCCATATACTTCCAGATGCATTCGACGATCTAACTTCACCGTGTTTAAATGAGAATCCATGGGGAAATTTCCCATTCACTGGATTTATCGCTATGATGTCAGCCATATTGACGTTAATGGTTGATACCTTAGCTACTGGGTACTACAGAAGATCAAACCTTAAGAACTCACAAGGTGCGGTTATGGATCATAATCAAGATCAGGAACATGTGTATAACTATGCAACGCATGCTCATCCACATGGGTCAGCCAACGCCATGGAATCATCCGAGGAGGATAAGTCATTGCCTGAACTTATGCGACATCGTATCATCTCCCAGGTAAGAACATCAGTTTTCCGTTCATAGTTGGAATCTTTTCTCTTAATTTCATGTCCTGCATTTTAAAACCATAAACCAAAATGTCATCGAAAGATCCAAAAAAAAAACGTTAAGTTCACTTTAAGTGGTTAAGCTTTAGGTAGTTTTTATATGTACGAGTTTTGTACTATTAGCATGTACTAATAATGCAAGGCTGCCACGCGGGAATTAGCAATAGGGATTACCAATCTAGCTAGTAAATCAAGTGGTGAAAATTATTTTGCTTTATGTGCATTGTGTAATCCAGTAGAGTAGAATTTGGTAAACTCTGCAACGACTTGAAGTAATGCTTTAAAAACCTAAATGAAGGCTTATGATGAACCACAAATATTGATCCCGAATACGATTTTGAATTAGGATAATCTCTAAAACTAATGATATCCCGCAAAAACGAAATGGTGAAGCTAGAGATACCATGTACGCACGATTTAAGGCGATGAGCCGTCTAAAAATAATTGTTAATAAGTTGCTTACAGAAATAAAAATAATTATTGATGAGCTTTACAGAAGAAAAATAAAATGTTATTTATGTTTTCATATTTAAAAGTCAACAAAATATAGATGTACATGACCCGAGGTCCAACCTTGTCTACGTTTCGATCTATAAATAAAAGAATAATTAAATATCGCCAAAATATTTCTTTAATAACGGATAACTCATTAACGATATCTGGCAGAAACGGGGCTTTGGGGTTACTGAGACCATGTACTCACGATCTACATAGCATGGCCGTCTAAAAATATTTGTTAATGAGCTGTTTACATGAGAAGAAAAAAAAATGGGATGTTTTTTCATATCTAAAAGTCAAACATAAAGCACGAATGACTTGAGATCAAATATTGTCTACATTCAAATCCACACGAAAAACAGTACTAATATTGTTAATAAATAAATAAATGGAAGGGCTGCAATTTATTATTAATGTTGACGGTAAATTTGTGTGTGTGGATGCAGGTATTGGAATTAGGAATCGTGGTTCATTCGGTGATAATTGGGATAGCATTGGGTGCATCTGAAGACCCTTCCAGCATTAAACCACTTGTTGGGGCGCTAACTTTCCATCAATTCTTCGAGGGCGTTGGACTTGGTGGATGCATTACTCAGGTAGTACTTACCAACAGTGTAATGTTATCTATCTATAATTTTTTTTTTTTTTTTTTTTTTGTTATACGTGTTTGGTTAATAACATTAATTATTATTATTACGTGTTTTTAAGATAAAAATGTACGTACGACCTGTAGGCACAATTCAAAAGTAGAGCCGTGGTGGTAATGATACTATTTTTTTCACTTACAACACCAATTGGAATCGGAATCGGAATCGCAATATCAAGTTCGTATGTAGAGAACAGTCCTACCGCTTTAATAACAGGAGGCGTTCTAAATGCAGCAGCAGCTGGAATCTTAATATACATGTCATTGGTGGATCTATTAGCAGCTGATTTCATGAACCCTAGACTTCAACAAAATGGTAAGCTTCAGTTTTCAGCCTACGTATCCCTTCTTCTCGGGGTTACTTGTATGGCTATCATTGCAAAATGGGCGTGATATGATCAAGGAGGAGGATTTTTCTTTTTTTGGTGTACCAATGCCAATGCCAATGCCTAAGGGGATTACTTTCTTCTTTTTTTAATGTGTGTTAGAAGAAAGATATATTGGTATGGCTTTCAAAGTCTTTTTGAAGTTGATCATGGTGTACATTAACTGTTGTTGCTGCTTGCAGTTAATTCAAAAATAATCTTGCATGTATTAATGGATCCTCACCCATAAAATCCTAGACGACGAGTGGTTTGTGGTGGCAATAACAGGGGTTGATAATGTTACAAGGGTTTCCTGTCAAGTATATTGGCCCCTGGCTAATCGTCCGTACAGTGCGTAATGATCGCGATGCAAAGCTTAAGGCCACCTACCCAACTGACCTAATGCATTATGATGATTGCAACATTGGTTCTTAGCCAAATGCCAAACATAATGTGCTATTTTGGCATGATATTGGCCTTAAGTCAATTTACCTCTTACCAAGCAACGGAAGCTTGAGATGAAGCTTCATCTCTAGCCATGACACATTTTTTTAGCATGCACCATGCTAAATACACGCGGTGTTACAAGCAAATTATGCACGATCTAAATCTAAATCTAAATCGTTTAGCAGTCTAAAAATAATTGTTAATGAGCTGTTTACAGAAATAAAAATAATTATTAATGAGTTATTTACGGAAGGAAAAAAAAAGTCAGATAATTTTAGGTCAAATCTCGTCTACTTTCACGAAAAACAGTGCAAATAATATTAACAGAAACTAACGATAATAAAAATGAATTATCTTTTCGTTTTTCTAATAGAAAGAAATGAATTAAGAGGCTTGTAGTTCACTATTCATTCTTAACTGATTAATTTTGTAAGACCTGACCATCTAATCTATACTTCACTGCGGTGTCGTATTACAGGCCTAACAACTAAGCCCAAACCCAACAATCTCCGATAATTTGTTGGATAAATAAAAAATAAAAAATTGAATTTGAATTTCTCAACGGTAACTAATTCTCTCTCTCTCTTTTCAGACAAAAACAAAAACATTTGTGTACCGTTAACTTCAATATCTTACCATCATTCGTTTCTCTCTCACTCACTCTCTGTTTTCATTTCTCTATCACTCAAACAACATTTTGATCAACTTAATTTCAGTACAGAAATTCATGAAATGAAAGAAGATGGAATCATAATCGAACGTGTGATTACGGTAGAGTATTTGCAGTCATCAATGGCTACAAATCTGCTCTGTAAGTTCCCAGATAACTCTGCTTTTGATTTTGATTACACTCAGAGTGGAATTTGGTCTCCTTTACTCCGTCGTGGAGGTGGCCCTTTGGCTCTAAAGACTTCCATTTCAGCTGATGACATTCGGAAGAAACTATTAGATGATGATGAGAAGGAAAATCTACTGAATGGAGAAGAAAACATGATTAACAGTTGTAGTAATGTAACAGCAAAGATGAAGAACAAGATTGGAGTGAAAATGATGAAGATGATGAAGAAGAAGATGAAAAATAATAACAAGTGCAGCTCATCATCACTGGATCTATCTATGGCTAAAAAGGGATTTACTCCTCAAAAGGTAATTTCTTCATATAAATTTAATTGGTTTAATTAGCAGAGAGATCAGGATTCTTAATTGATTGCTGAATGGGATTGATTGACTGGCTTGCATTTTTTGTCTGATTAACTCTGTGTTTTAATTTACTGACTGGTGAGTATTCAAATTGGTGGTAATTGTGTAAATTTCAGGGATGGGAAAAGGTGTTGAGGGCAGCATCAAAACAATTCAAGAAACAAAAGTGTTTACCATCTTCTTTGCATATGAAGTTGCCTAAATTTCTCAACAATTAGTTGTATGATGATTGATGATGGTAAAATGATGATTAATTATGGATTATCTCAAGAGTCAAGAACTAATGTATGATGATGATAAATGTAATGATAATCATCTCTTATATATGATGATTGCCTAAATTTCTTGCTTCTTGGTCAGCCAAAGTCAACTGTACTGGACCAAAAGTCAATCAATTTTATTTGTCTATAAACATTCGCTTGCAATCTCCTAGGCATAATATATCATGTACATCATCTGCATCCCTATTCTCATCCCCCAAAATTAAATCTATTTTTAGATTCCAGAGCCAGACCAACCTGACCTTGTAAAAAGTGTGAGTTGTCGGCCGTGTTGTTTTGGAATCACAAATCTGCTCCGACACCAAATTTTTATCTTGCACTTCCGCCAGTTTTTTAACACAGATTCTTGTCGTTGTGTATCCCCGGGTGTCTTAGCAGCTTTATCTTTATTTAGAGTATCTTCAACAGCCTTACTTGCTGCTGCCTGATTCTTATTTTCCTCCTCTGGTTTAGCTTTTTTCTCGATAATTGTAATACCTCAATTTCGACAGTGGTTCGCTGATTGGAACATATAGGAAATGGCTTGTCCTTTCCTAACACCGAGGCTTTCTTTAGCACAATCGACCCAACACTAGACGGTCTCGAGGAAATTAATTTCGGATCGGAAAAGCATCCTCGATGTGTACGTATCAGCAAACACTTGCAAGAAGAAGAAAGAGAACAAATGATCCAATTGCTCCACGAGTATCAAGATGTATTCGCATTCAAGTATGAAAAAATGCCGGGCCTTGACAGTAGCCTAATCGCCCATAACCTGGGCGTCTCGTACGAATACAAACCAGTTAAACAGCGAAGCCGTAACTTCTCAGATAAGATAGAACTCACGATCAAAGAACAAGTAGAGAAGTTGCTTGAGGCAAAATTCATCAAGCCAAACCAACATCCCGTATGGTTAGCCAACGTTGTACCGGTAGCAAAGAAGAATGGAAAGGTCAGATGCTGCGTCGATTATCGAGATTTGAATCGAGCCTGTCCCAAAGACGACTTTCCAGTAACAAATATAGATATGATGGTACACAACACATGCAGTCACGGGATGTTCTCGTTTATGGACGGATTCAGCGGGTATAACCAGATTAGAATGGCGGCAGAAGATGCCCACAAGACAGCCTTCCAGACTCCGTATGAGAATTTCTACTACGTCGTGATGCCTTTCAGATTAAAAAATGCGGGGGCAACATATCAACGAGCGATGGTAGCTATATTCCACGATACGATGCATCAAATAATGGAAGTGTACATAGACGATATTATTGTAAAGTCGAGGGTCCGAGAAGATCATCTAAATCACTTGAGGCGCGTTTTCGACAGGTGTAGGAAGTATCACTTAAAGATGAACCCTCTCAACTGCGTATTCAGAGTTACTTCTGGAAAATTCCCGGGATTCGTGGTGACGGATCAAGGCATACAAATCGATCCCAGTAAGGTAGAAGCAATAACCACCATGACACCACCCGCAAATGTCAAGGAATTACAAGCATTTATTGGGCGAATATCATATGTTCGGAGGTTCATCCCGGGATTAGCTCAGCTGATGCCCGCCTTTTTTCCATTGCTAAAGAGAAATAACAAGTTTGAGTGGGGGGATGACCAGCAACGCGCATTTCAAAAACTCAAAGAATGTTTGATTAGCACTCGCGTCCTATGCCCGCCGATCAAGGGAGAACCGCTGTACTTATACACAGCATCCACCGATTTGGCGATCGGAGCTTTATTGGCACAAGACCTTGGCAATGACCAATTATGCCCGATTTACTATATTAGCCGAGGGTTCCGAGATGTAGAATTCAGATATTCGAAAGTAGAGCAAGCTTGTTTGGCGCTCATGTACACTACACAGAAATTACGACCCTACCTCCTTTCCCACAAAACTATAGTAGTGGCAGCAGCCAACCCAATCGCCTATCTAGCCAAAAAACCAGTTTTGTCCGGAAGAACTGCCCGCTGGTTGCTACAGCTGTCTAAATTCGAGTTGAAGTACCAACGACCAAAAGGAGTCCTCGGTCAAGCATTTGCGGATCGACTTGCGGCATTCCCGGGAATGGACACAACTGAAGTAAGTGACGATATACCTGGAGTGGTGGCGGAAGCTGAAGCAGAAGAACGATGGGTAATGTTTTTTGACGGATCATCTTATGGTTCTCATGGAGGCGCATGCATCATTTTTGAGACACCAACGCAGGATCTACTATCTTACGCGTTCAAGTTAGATTTCGAATGTAGTAATAATGTGGCGGAATACGAGGCGCTTATCCTAGGGTTACAACTGGCGGAAGAGCTCGATTTAGGGGAAATAGATATCAAGGGAGACTCGAAGCTGGTCACCAGTCAAGTTACCGGCGAATTTCAAGTAAAGGAGGAACACCTCGCTCCTTACCGCGCGGAAGTCCAACAACTACTGGCGAGACGCGGAAGCACACGGTAAGAACGACCAATCGACATGCTGATGCGCTAGCTACCCTAGCGGCAAAGATGAAATTGAATGAAGCCGAGGAAGGAACAGTAGTAGTAAATAAAAGAACATTGCCAAGCACTTGGAAAGAAGACGCAGCATTTGAATAGAAAGACGACTGGAGGCAAACCTATATCGATGACCTGGTCAAAAACACTGATGACCAATTGTTGCCCGCTAAGGTATTAAAGCAATTTGTCATGGTGCGTGGAGCACTCTACTATCGGACACCCGGGGTAGCCTTAGCGCGATGTGTGGGAAAGATAGAAGCGCAGGAGATTTTGAGCCGCATCCATGAGGAGTCATGCGGACAAACGGGTAACATATCACTGTATCGCCGTTTACAAAGAATGGGTATTTATTGGCTAACCATGGCGGTTCAATCAACAGCCGTCCAAAATAAATGCAAAGATTTTCAAGCACCTCCACAGCAAGCCGAAATATGCATTGTAGAAGCGGAAGATTGGAGGCAGCCATACGTCGAATACATTAATCATGAGCGCCTACCACCAAACAGGCAGGATACATTGAAAAACCAACGGAAAGCCACTCACTTCTTCATAAATGAGGGAATCTTATATAGGAGGAGTTACAGAAATTTGGCATTACGTTGCTTATCTAGAGAAGAAGCGGAGGTGGTGATGGCAACAAACTCATAATGCGGAGCATCAGGGCATGCGAAAACTCTTCCTACAACTTTATGAAGGCGGGTTCTGCTGGCCTACAATGAAATTCGATACAACGGAGCATGTGAGGAAATGTCAACAATGCCAAATCCACGAACCATTGATCCTAGCACCACACACGTTCCTACATAGCGTAGTCACGCCCTGGCCTTTCCACAGTTGGGGACTTGACATTATCGGGCCAATAAACCCAACCTCCTCAGGACGCCATAAATACATCGTCACCGCAAACAGAGTATTCTTCGAAGTGGGTAGAAGCAATTCCCCTCCATGACTATGCCGGTGCCACTATTTCCTCGTTCATCAAAGAGTATATCATATGTCGATTCGGGGCACCTATGATCATCCGATCAGATAATGGAACCTTCTTCGTTAATAAAGATGTCACGGATTTTTTAGAACGATACAGGATTAAATTTCATACTTCAACTGTCTACTACCCTCAGGGGAACGGACAGGCGGAGGCAACTAATAAAACGTTGTTGAGGATACTGAGCAGAACAGTACACAACCACCACAGGAGCTGGCATGAACAGTTACCGCTCGCCCTATGGGCATACCGCATCTCTAAGCGAAGCTCGACGAGAGCTTCACCATACTCCTTAGTGTATGGAGAAGATGCAATACTACCAGCATAAATAGCCATTCCCTCTGCACGCGTAGCAATGGCTAGTCTTACCACTCCGGATGAAATAAGCAGATTTTCCCATCTCGACACTTTGGAGGAGCGCAGAACTAGAGCCGAGCGCTTTGCAGATAAGTACAGGTAAATGACATCAAATTACTATAATCAGAAAGTGAAGGAAAGGACCTTCTCGACAAATGACATAGTACTGAAGATCGCTCCGCATATCCAACAAGATGCCAAAGCAGGAAAGTTTTTCGTGAACTGGTAAGGACCCTACATGATCAGTGAAGCTGCGGAAAGCGGATACCACTACCTTAAGCGGATGAATGGGTCTCAGATCAATACCCCTATCAACGGTAAATGGTTAAAGGCTTATTACGCATAATCAAATGTAAGACGAATAGTCAAGTATGAATAATAAATTAAAAAATTCCTTGCTGATGATATACTTCTCAGTAGCCTCGAGTATGGCTAGGTTCCGAGTAAAGCCATCACATGATAAATAGTCCCGAGTATGACTAGGTTCTATGCATGACCAACGAAGTGCACAATAGCATCAAGTATGGCTAGGCTCAGAGTAAAGCCAATAAAAATGAAATCCATGAGTACACTAGGCTCCGAATAAATCCATCACATGATAGATAGTCCCGAGTATGACTAGGTTCTATGCATGACCAACGAAATGCACAATAGCCTCGAGTATGGCTAGGCTCCGAGTAAATCCAATAAGAACAAAAGCCGCAAATACGGCTAGGCTCTGAGCATAGCCAATAAATAATAAAATAGCCCCAAGTATGACTAGGTTTTATGCATGACCAAAGAAATACACAATAGCCTCGAGTATGGCTAGGCTCCGAGTAAATCCAATAAGAACGAAAGTCGCAAATACGGCTAGGCTCCGAGCATAGCCAATAAATAATAAAATAGTCCCGAGTATGACTAGGTTTTATGCATGACCAACGAAATACACAATAGCCTTGAAGACACTCCGGGTGAAGATAATGATTAAATAGTCTCGAGTAGGACTAAGTCCTACGCGTACTCAATAAAATGCACGATAAAACAAGCTCCGAGTAAAGCCAAATACTATGAACTAACCCTAAGTATGATTAAACTCCGCATATGCCAGATAAAATACATCATGGCCTTGGATATGGTTAAGGTCTGAGTATAGCCAATAAACAAGAAATCGTTTTGAGCATGATTCGGTCGTGAACATGACTAATGAAATGCACTGCATCCTCGACTACGGCTAGACTCTACGCAAAAGCACACGACATCAAGCAAAAGTCACAATTGCGGCTAGGCCTCAATATGAGATAGCCTCGAACATAACTAGAGTCCGCGCATGACTAATGAAATAACATATAATCACCAGTATGACCAGGCTCTGGGTACAACCAATATATAGGGACGAGCCTCGAGTTTCGACTAAGTCTCAAAAACCAAGCAAAAACTCACATACTAAATTTTGAAACATTATGCGCAAGGTTACTCTACACAGGGCCCACGATTAAAAAAGGAGTATTAAATTGAAAACATAAATTTATACAATCGTCAAAAACAAACAAAATACATATCACATGTTGATTCATACTTACACTACATAGACTACTGTGACTCAATATATGACAACAGTACAGAATGCGTGCGTTTCCAACGTCCATTTTCAATGGCTAGCCCGCATTCCCGATGCTCCATTAGCGAGCGAGCACATAACTCTAGAGCCTTAGCAGAAGCAATAGAGGTGTCCACTGAAAGAGCAACCTGGTAAGCATCCAACCGATCCGCATACAGGTCCATTGCCTGAAAATATTGCGCCTGGCTAGCATCAAACATATCTTCACATTCCTGCATAAGTCGAGCACTCCCAACCACAGTAGCTTGAAGTAGCTCTAACTTTCGTTGTCTCAGTAATACGGACATTTCATCAACTAATTGAGCCATAACGACCCCTTATGAGACACAAATACTTATTTTTTTTATTTTTTAAAAAAATAAAAAATTAAGGGAGAGCGCGCAGAGCTTCATGACAATCGCCAAGTGCCAACATGACGGACTCTATGGACCGATCTGCCCCAATATATTGAAAATAAGTCGCCAAACTCCGCTAGACAATAACCACGATACTCTAGTAATGCCATCTCTGGTAAGTCACCTTTGCTACGCGCCTCCATTACACGTTGATCTGCGTCCGCCAATCGCTCGTACCAACATGAATTCTCTATACTGAACGTATCACGTGCAATACGCAGTACATCCAATAACCGATTAAGATGCCTTGTCTCCAAAACCAATCGTACACAATGCGCCATTAAAACAAGATATATAAAACCAACACTCTCAAAACAAGCCACCTATGCATTTCCTTATCACCAAAAATGAAATAGCTGACATATATATACAGGTGGAAACAACATCCGAAAACACACTTCATAAAATTTAAAATAGATTACCATAAATTTAAATAGATGAGAACAGTATCCGAAAAGACAATTCACAGAATTCGGAAGAAGAAAAAAACGTAACATAAATTTAAGATTGTTCAGCTATGAACGAACGACAATGAATAATGTCCTGATCTAAATCTCACATCATCAAAAGCACCTTATCATATTGAATAGTAGCCAGGGACAGAGCACTGCGCACCTCCCCAAGTACTTGATGTACCTCACGCATGACCTTCTCAAAAGCACGAGTCTGACGCGCCATGTTAAGAGTCTCATTCTGCTCTTCATAAGCCTGGCGCGCCTTCTCAAGGATGATCAACCTATGGGTCTGCAACACCCCCACTTCATCTTTCAAGACCAATAATCGCGCCAACTCTACCTGCTTATCGGAAGGATGTACGAGAGCAGACACAATCGTACAGTCAATATCACGACAGTCAATATCAGCCACCATAATAGAGGATTCCTGGAACAATCGATCCGCTTCATGACGAGCGGACACAACATCGTCTAACACGCGTTGCACCTCAAACGCTACTCGCCCGGACGCCTGTGCTTTCCGAGCCAATGAATGTGTGTCTCGTATTGCTCATCAAATTGCGCGCGAGTGTTTCCTATGTTCACGGTCCTTATCTCTCTAAGCAACTCTATTTCAGCTTTCACAAGCAACAAACGAGCCAACTCAGAATCCTTCCCCAAGGGAGTCACCAGTGTGGGCACAGGGGCCAACGATAATACATAACCATGTAAATGGCGAGCCATTGGAAGAGATAAAAAGTGATAAACAAAAGAGAAAGGGGGAGGAAATCAATGAAAGAACAATGAAGTACTATTCGGAATACTCCATCTGCATATATATTTATAAGCACCAAAGCATTCATTACTCGTTAACCATTACCTAACCTTAATAATGATGATAACAAAGCAATAATGATACTAGTAAATCCAAGGTAATTCAAGATAATAATCGATCCCACATACAAAAAAAAAAAAAAAAAGAGTTCATAACCAAATACACAAACAAAGAAATCACTGTTTCAAGAACCGTCCATAAAAAGCAAAGAAAAAATAATCATCAAACATCCAACGCAGCAAGCTCTCTTCTTGTCAAGACGCGCACGAACTTCCTCAGCGGCATTCCGGGCAGTCTTTAGCTCAGCAGTAGCACGACCAACATTCATCATCAACTCATCATACGCCTCTTTATTGTCCTGAGAAATTTTGAGAAGACGCGCATATTCTCGATCCAATTCCTCGATCTCCATGAAAGCACATGGCGCACGTTGTAACTCGTTTTCGCCACATCCAACAAATCCTTCAGCTATTGAATTGGGAATTGTAGAAGCAAAGAGGTATGAATAAGACTTTCCCACCGCCTCAGCGTAGCCGGATCAATAGGAACCTCCTCCGCATGAGCAAGACCATCCGCTATATCCAACAGATCCTCATTCGTCACGACCAAAGAACTAGCATACATCTCCTCATGAACGCACATATGACCAAACTTCTCCACTATACGGCGGTAATTAGCGGCTTTGGCAGAAAAAACCCAGAACCCGTGCACTAGAACCAAACGATCTTCAACACCAACATCCTCCGCCTCAATGACACAAGGATACCGAAACTGGGGGTCCTCCGGAGTAGCCATTAACTCAGCATTAGCATCCACACCACGCAAGACCTTAGGAATTATCTTTGGGGAAGGCTTTTTCCGCTTTTCATTAGCACTTCCCGACTCGCTACCTTTGGACTGTAAGTTCGAGCCGCTTCCCTTACCGTGCACTTTTTTTCGCTTTCCCATGTCCTAGAAACCGGATTAGAAGTAGAGGGGCGATTAATAGGAGGACGAACGGAGAGATGAGAGGACGACGAAGAGCTCAACGCAGTTAGTTCCGGATAACCTAATATAAAATGAGATGGAGAAGAGAAAGAAGGAAAAAAAATATATCAGAGAATATGAAACCTATAAGTATTGTAAGCGTATAAATAGATCACAAAACGCATTAAATAATCACCGGCACGTGTCAATTCTAAAATTAACAATTTCCATAAAAGAAATACTCACGAGATTCGGAGGAAGAGGAACTCTGATTTTCAGCATCGTCCTTAGCATCACTACCGCCCGGAGAATGATCATGTACGGAATGATCCGAGCCTGACATACTCATCCCGTCCAAAATGTCAGAAGGAGTGTGAAAAGGATGTTTAGAATCCGGTACCGTTTTCACGACCAAAGGCTTGGTAGAATGTAGAGTCATGCGGGGAGAAATAACCTCAGAACCACCTATGCTAATTGGTCGACCCAACTGACGCTCAACAAGATCAATGAATGAGATGGAAGAAGGCGACCCTACTTTTGGAGCCTGTGGTGAAAGCGTAAGGGAAATATTAGCAGAACGAATGGAAGGCAACCGGGGGATAGGTAGTATACCAGCGTCTCGTTTCATCTTTTTAGCTAGTCGATCATCCCTCAACTCGTGAGAAGGTAGATTAATGTATTCTTTAATAAAAAGGGACCTAGGTTTCCATCCAAGAGGCGGGGAGCTCTAAAAAGAACATAACACAAACCAATAAAAAGCGAATTGCAGAAATCAACCAAAAGAAAGAAGGAAAAGGAAGAAAAGAAATACCTTGGCAGGCGGAGACTTGACAGGAATCTCCAATTGCTTCAGTGAAGAAGATCGTCTTCTCTTCTTTGAGCCGGATAAAGGAGGCAGAGAACCACCTTTCTTGACTTTCTGAGGAGATTCATCATCCGGAAGAGGATCCCAGCAAAAACCACTCACTGGTAACACTCACCTTGTCAAAATGAGATTTCCGATCACTCATCCGGAGGCCCTCCTTAAATACAAAACGATTAAAGCCCTTGTGAATTTCCAATTCCTCGTCTGAAGAGGCTCGTGACGGATCATAGGGAACTCCCTGATCGAAGCCAAGCTGACAAGCGACACGAATAGTATTATACGCCTCAAACGAAAATCTACCCCTATAAAAGCCAGGGAGACGACCCGGCAAGATAGAGAGGATAATATCAAAATCTTCAGAATTAACCTCATCCGCTGAACTAAGCCTTCGAGGAGACTTGATAACGAAATTATAATGCAAAGGACCTGAATGACAATCGCGATATGACAAAGGATTAAAATCACTACTCCTGTCCATATACTCTTTAAGCTTGTTCTTAGGGGGGGAACCCTTCTTGTGATATAGATCCATCCGGAGATGAGAAAAGGGCACATTTACTAACCGCTTGGTATCATCATCTTGAACAATTTCTTCCCTCTTTGAGAGCGCAAGAGGATTTGGTTGAGGCCTGTAGAGAGGGAAGCGCTCCCAAACCCATGCCTGAATAAAGTTGGCAGGAACAAAAGTTTCTACTTCATGAGATCCATCCACGCGATGAATGTCACGCGCCAGCAAATCCAAATGATGATACAAACCACCCAAAAACATAGGGGCGGTGGAAAAGAAATGCCACGGGACATCAACACTTCCAAAGGGATCAACTCGTTCTTAATAGTATCCCAGAGACTGTGTTTGAACACATCATGACATTGCCAGAAAAGAAGGAAAGCCGCAAATTCTGCCCGATCTGTTTCCCATTCACGTGGAGGAAAGCGTTTTCGCTCGCCATAAGTTAAAGGAGCCCAATACTTTATCCAGCATGAGAACGAAGCACGACGCTGTCCGGACCTCGATTTTTGACTGCTTTTCTCCCCCTCCGCTTCTTGCACATCGTCAAAATCCCCAGTCATGGCCCCCTTCGAGTAAGCTTTAATAGCGGATGCCATGAGTTTAGGCGCGGATGAAGTATTGGCAGCAGAACCCTGTGCAGCAGCCATGGCAGCTTTACCCTTCTTCTTGACCATTGACGCCGCCTCATACTCCCTTCCTCCGGAGCTTCAGCATTGATCTCATCCGGCAACTGAAAACTTATTGACTCCGTCTTGGCTAGGATTAAATGGTCGTGGAGAGCCTTATCACTCGGGTTCATAGCCTTGAAAAAGCAACATTTAGCAAAAGAAGTGTCCCCATGAATAGGTAGTCCAGTGAGCGCGACCACGTCCTCTAAAACTGGGGTCGCTTCGCCCCAAGAGAATAAAAATGTGTGAGGATCAATCATCCTACGAGCGAACAAACGCGATAAGCTCTCATGATCTCGACGAACAAACCTATACTTTGAAGCTTCTATAGCAGCCTTGATGTGATTTCAACTTTGTTGTAGTAATAGGTTCATTCAGATTTGTGAAGATTCGAGTTTTTTAAAATTAATAAAAATATACAATAATATTACAATTGGTGCAAGAGGTACTGGGACTAAGGATTTAATTTTTAGAGTGAAAATAACCAAGACACT
>JAJJMB010008687.1:63495-123462 GCA_023531105.1 Papaver atlanticum | reverse complement strand
GGGGCGCCCTTATCCATTTTTAGGGTGCCTTTAGTAATTTTGGTGGGAGCCTTTAACACTTTTTTCGGGGTTCCTCCGGTGTATTTCTGGGGTGCTTCCGGTGCATTTCTGGGGTGCCTTTAGTACTCCATCCTGGGGTGTAAAACACCACTTTACGAACCAATTTCGTCGCAAGAGCTTATTTCTCTAAAAATACCTATAAAGACATGAAACACCATAATAAGTACAAAAATGGGTACTAATAATATATACAATAGAGATGAAAATAGACACATAAATGCGTCTATCAAGCCTCTATGCCTAAAGAGCGGAGAGTCCTCCTATTATCGAGATTGGAGAAGATGTAGTCCACCCACGGATCCCAAGCAGCAGGAGACTCGGCGGACGACCGGAGAACAATAGAAGGAAAGATATAATCCCCCCTATGAGTCGCTAAGCGAGGTAATTCCTCTGAAGCGGCAATTGGAGATACATCCGCCTGGGGACGAATGAGCCAACCATCGGACGAAGAAGGAGAGAAGGGATGTGAGTTTAACATGCGAGGAACCCAGTAATCATTCGTTAGGAAAAGGATGGAACCATCCGCTTTTGTAGGTGATCGGAGGAGGTTTTTAATCCTTTGACTCCTCCTCATTTCCTCGGGTGTGTGAGCGGGCCTGTTAGGAGCATTCTTCTCAGGCGACTCCTCAGCCATAAAGATTAGATTGTTTAAGAAAAAGAACGAGATGGAAGAAAGAAACAGAAAGAGAATAGATGAAAATGAAGAAGCGAGGCCTCTCCTATTTATAGAGGGGTAAAAAGGCAAAGACGGTTACTGAAAGGTTTAGTAGCCGCTGCATCCCAAGGGTGGTGACTATAACTTCCAAGGAATCTTGTCAATCTCAACTGTTAAGAGGTATATCAACACGTGACTGATGACCTGGCCTATGACCAGTCAATAGTCAGGGGACTAATGTTGATACATGAAAATAACCAACCTAAAAGGGGATAACCCCCTAATCTATTAAAGGTCCCCCTTTAAGGGGATAAAGGGACTAGGCTTCACCCATAGGATAATGGGTAGGCCTAGCCCAAGAAAGGGGGTCTTAAGTTAGGTGGGCTTTGGTCAATTAAAAGGGAAAAAACCCTTTCTCTTAAACCCTAATGACTTGGATAAAAGGAAATGACAATATTGTAACATATTAATCTTATGGGCACTTATCTATAAGTAGGGAAAGGAAAGATTATTATAAAATGGGAAAGAAAGCATACTTGGAGGACACAATTAATTCACCCTATTTCCCTTCCCCCCTGATCCTCTTGGGAGTACTTGCTGTGATTAGGGCTAGTTCATCCTCTACACATTTACCTTCTCAACATCTATCGATTCCTATATTATTATTTTTACCCAAGTTTGCATCAGACTTTTGTTGTTGTGTATCCCCAGTCTTAGCAACTTGTTCTTAATAATAGCTTGTCTGGCTTTATTGAAAGCCTCATCCACACCATATTTCTTTGCCAGAGCTAACTCAATAACGGGCACTAACTCCTTCGTCTTTTTCTTAGATTTTTCAAAAGAAAAAGCCAATTCTTCCTCAATGAATCAGAAGAATTGGCTATAACAGAATCCACAAAAGCAACATCATTATCACGCGATGTTTCATCCAGTTTTTCTTTAGCCAATTAAGCTTTAGCCTCCTCTAACAAGGCGTGCATGTTAGATAATTCTTCTTCTAACTGTAATTGTTTGGCCCTCAAGAGCTTACACTCATCAGCCTGTTTCTGAGATTGAGTACCTCGGTAGCTTAAGGTATATATATCTTGTTGTTTATCTTCTCATCTTCAATCGGGGCCTTCGGACTCCATTCTTGCTTAAGTTTATCCAGATCTTCCAGTAAAGAAACTGGATCTTTCTCAGCTTCAGCTTCTTCTTTTTTATCATCATAGATTGCTAGTATGCATTTAGAATACTCCCTTAGGAGGACCCGAATGGAAGGATGCTTTGATTTAGACAAGTTTTGAACCTATCAAGTGTATCGCAAGTATCATCACAACCAATCATATTTTCTCTAGTAATTGGTCGTAATGCCGCTAAATAAAAAAAATTCACACACGTTATTTTATTTCCTAAAAATAAGGCGCTTGAACTGGTACATAATGGTAGGATCAACCACCTTGTTTCATTCATTCAGAAGTAACATAATTTCCCCTTTCATTCTTCTAGTACAACCACGGGCAGAAATCCATGCTCTAAATTATTTTTATACAGTTAGTAGAATGAGCGATGAACTGAGAGGTAGGATCCAATGACATAGTTATATTGACATAATAATGACATAGTTTGGCCATTTTTTCTACAAAATCCAACCGACAACGAGTTTGAAGCTAATTTTCTGGTGACATGTTCCACTTATGCAGCTCTACGTTCCTGCCAAAAATGAGAGTATTCTGATATAGGAAACTTCACCATCCACAGAATTTAATTTCAACCGTTAATCTTCAACAGTTGATATTCCAAATGGTAGATTGTAGTCTTATAGGTCTCGGAATGTTCTCATTTTTTTGTAGGAATGTAGAGTTATATAAGAGGAACATGTCACCAATATATTAGCTTCAAATGCATTGTCGTTTGGATTTTGTAGAAAAATGAACTTTTTATTTTTGGAAGTCATTTTGAAATTATGTACCCATACTGATTTTGGACTTTTTTATTTTCGGATGTCAAAAAACAATTTCTGGATGTGATCGTGAACTAGGAGAAATAGTAGGCATTCGTAGTAAAAACGGGGTGGGGCATAGGGGTGGTTTTTGGGGAATATCATGTTCGAGAATGGTCACCCTGGCTTTCACAAAAAAAAAAAAAAAAAAATGGTCACCCTAAACTAAAGTCGGTGAGTCGTGTCCAAATCTTATTCTCAAAACAGTGATTAAAAAAAAAATACCGCAGCAGCAGGGAAGCGGAATCCCGTCCATAGTTTTTGTCTTGTACGACAACCAACTCCCCTTCGGTCAGTTTCTTTGCCCACCGGAAAAGAAATCTCTATTTTATTTTAATTGAATAGTGAGTCTGAGGTATAACATCGTCCTCAAGATCCAAACCATTGATGATTCGTACCTTTCACACTGATTAAGAAAACTTCCACTGTCGATTTAATTGTTTCTTGCAAAATTAAAAGTAGGCTCAACTTTCAACTGTAATAAGAAAAGTTTAAGAATTTCTGGGGAACAAGTTATTGATATTACGTAGAGTAAAGAAAGAGAAGTGGGTAAAGTAATCTGTTTATAGAATCGTTCAATTTTTTTATTTAATCTATAAATTCAATAGAAATGGAGCTACTACTTGTACTAGTTCCAAAAGTGCAATCTTTGTAATTCTAATATCGGCGATTTCTTCGATGCCACTCTCTCTATTTCTAATCCACTAGACTCTAGACTAGATTCATTCATTTCAGCTTCTTCTTCTTCTTCTTCTTCATCTGGGCAAGTAAGTAAGGTTTCTAAATCTTTTCTACTTCTATTGTTAGATTGATTTACTTGTTGTAGTAGTAATTAAACCCCAAATTTCTGCATTGTTTTTATGGTGCTGCTCATCAATCTCATTTCTAATTATAAAGTTTTTTTCTTTTTTTTGTAAAATGTGTCTCCTTTAATTTTGATTCGGTTGGCTCTTTAGGGATGTCAATTTTTACTGGATGATGATGGTGAAGCTTATCCATTTCTTATTATTCTTATAAAATCAAAATCAAGTGGATTTTTATTCTGTCCTCTTGGTGGTGATTTTAATTGATGCCTTTTTCGGAAAAAGAATAAGATGCATTTATTTCTTGGAATGGATTCTTTTCTGCTGAGGTAGATAGACATCAATCTAATCTAATCTAATCTAATGGATTGAGAGAGTCTATGCCCTAGATTTTTATCTATTTTCACATCCTCTTGGGTTTTTGTCATCTTCAGCTGATTGATTCAGAACTAGTTATAGACAGGATGTCTGCCTAGGTTATTCTATCTATGCCATCTTTACAAGACTAGTAGGATTTGACTGATTAGGCGTTCTTCTTGAACTTATATTACCATTCATGTTATACTGCTACTTCTTCTTCTTCTTGGATTAAGACCATGTACATATGTAAAATTGAGCTGGAACTGGTGTGCAGTAGGAACGCTGAAATTCCAACAATAAACCTATCTGTGACATTATTGAAGTTCACAAACAAGTACTGTGAATTCCTCTGTTGCAATTGTACTGATAGTTTCTGTCCATGTTAATGCAGCTACATTTGTGTCCTGCCGCGTTTATTCTTTATTCTTCAATGTATTCAGCTAATGACTTTCATTCCTTTGTTCAAGTTATTATTGCTTTCTAGCTTGATCTCTACAAGGTTCTAATAAAATCTACTCAATGCTGCTGATGTCCAGGGTGCGATGAATTGAAAAGTAAGGGTAACTTGAATTACAGAAGAAACTGAAGCCGCACAAGCACAATTTGTTATTGTGGGTAGAAATATAGACGACAAGTTGTCTGTTACCTAGACTCATTTGCATCCACAATTAGCATTAGTTTTAATCACCAAAAATGTCTATCTTGTCAAGGTTACGTTGTATCACCGTAGATGTCACTGGTACTCTTATAGCTTACAAGGGACAACTTGGAGATTACTACTGTATGGCTGCCAAATCTGCTGGGCTTCCTTGCCCAGACTACAAACGCATGCATGAGGGATTTAAAATTGCATACACAGACATGGCAAAACAGTACCCTTGTTTTGGTCATGCAGCTAAAATGCCCAACATTGTCTGGTGGAAGACATGTGTGAGAGACTCGTTTGTTAAGGTAAGAATAAATGCCCAACATTTCTTTAACCATCTTCAACTAAGCCATCTGTTTGTTTTGTCTCTTTCCACTGTGATTTGAAACGGGTTTGTGTAATAGGCAGGTTACGACTATGACGAAGAGACATTTGAGAAGGTGTTCAGACGCATATACTCAACCTTTGGTTCCGCTGCACCTTATACCATCTTCCCAGACTCCCAGCCATTTCTTAGATGGGCAAGGAAACAGGGGCTCATTGTTGGGATTGTGAGCAATGCAGAATACCGCTACCGGGATGTCATCCTTCCATCCCTGGGTTTGAACAAGGTAACTAGTCTGATCCAGTAATGAAACAATATTCGTACAACTCGTCTGGTTTTGACTTGGTCCTAGAATCAGTCTGTTTACGTATGTGCTTCTCTACTGAGAACATTTAGCATGGGATTTTGAAGGATTTTCTGTATTCAGGGAACGGAATGGGATTTTGGTGTGTTCTCTGGACTTGAAGGTGTGGAAAAGCCAAACCCAAGAATCTACGAGATTGCCCTTGAGAGAGCTGGAAACATTCCCCCAGAGGAAGTGTTACACATAGGTGATAGCATGAGGAAAGACTACATTCCAGCTACAAGTCTGGGAATGCATGGACTACTGTTGGATAGATTTAAGACCCCTGATGCTAAAAGCTGGAGGGATTCAGGTGCACCTGTACTTCCTGATCTAGAGGCTGCAATAACTTGGCTTACTTCAGAAAAGGCATAGAAGCAGTAGTTTTCTTACAAAATAAAAAAAAGGAGAATACGTCCGTCATTCCTCATTGTACCAAAGTTTAATGTTCAGTGGTGGACAGAGTTAGTAGTAATGGTTGTCGCGGATCACTTGAAGAACATTCATACAGTTCACCATCAGCTCCCTATACATTCTGAAACTAGTGGACCTCGTTAAGAAACAAGAAGCTTAGAAGCTGAAATTTGTTGTTGTATTAGTTAGTCTGCAGTCTTGTAAACTTGAGTGACTTTGGTGGGTTCTCTGATTAACGTTGTACTCTACAGAACCCAGCAGCATTCAATTCTCGGCTGTTCTCATATTTAAATGAAAGAAATAAAAAAATTACTCTTTTTACACTGATTTTCCAGAGCTCTATTCATTGCCTTGCCCCTTGTCCCCAAATATAAGAAGAGTCGGTGGCAAACTGGACTAAACCCAAAACTAGACCAAACAAAATTGGATCGGAACGAATCAACTCATCTAACCTAACTGTAGGCGCGGAGAATATATTCCAGAGTCACTCAAATTTGTATTGTCTTAAACCCAAAATCTACAGCTCCCAACTTGGTGATCTGGTAAGTCCTGTCGTCTCAATTTTTTTTTACTTGTTTGAAAAACTTGTCATGCAGCTAATATGTTTGAGTAAATTCCTCTATTATGTTTTTAAGCTTGAGACCAAATTTTATTCTAAATTTTACCATTGATGTTTCTAAGTTAAAATCTTTGTAGAATTTTGATCTTAGCAAAGGCTTTGGGTTATATTGATTAATGGAGAAGAAAAAGGAGCTTGGAGGTTTGCTAGATATTCTTCCTCCTGTCGACTTCTGTTGCTCGTATGGATCATCTCTCCTTCCTAACAACAATGACAAGGTTTCTTCTCTTGTGCTTGCCTTCCTTTCTGACTACCACTTTTGTCTGTTCGACTTCTTTGGTGTTTATTTAGGAAGCTAAAAAAAATTCTTTTTTCTTTTCAGAGTTCAATGGTAGACTACATTATAGGAGTGTCGGATCCCTTGCAGTGGCATGATCAGGTAAATTTTGGAAATCAACTGTTTCAGTGTTTAGAAAATCGAAAGGGCCCAAACGGACAATGTTGAGGATCCAAATTGAAACTGGTTGTCTGTTGCAGAATTTGAAAATGAACAGGAATCATTACGCCTCGTGGATGATGCAATTTGGTGGAGCAAAAGTGGTACTCCTTTTTGCCCATTTATCCTCTGCCTGTCGTCAAATTTTCACATCCCAACCTTCACAAAACATAGGTAATTAATCGGTTCTTCATCTTTGATCGGTTTTATTGGCCTTAGATTACGGGAGTTGCTGAGAGCATTGGAGTTGGAGTGCACTTTAACCCATATGTCACTTGGGAAGACAAGGTACTGATCTTTTCCAACACGTCGGCATGAGAAGTTTGTCCTATCTATAGAAATGTAACCAAGCTTACTGCGTTAATCCTATAATATCCCTATTCCTCATTGGATGAACACAGATGGTCAAGTATGGTGTTGTTAGAATGCATAACTTGGTTCAGGATCTTTTGAACTGGGAAAGCTTCTACTTAAGTGGGAGATTGCAGAAACCGGTATGTCTATTTATGTTTAACGATCTTTTTTCTTAAAGATACCTGGCATTCGGAAGTCTTTCTAATGATAGATGTTTTTCTTTCAGGTTCATATACTTGCAGACAATATAGACATTGAAAATCTGAACTTGAATAATCTGAGAGCTGCTACTTCTACTGCACTTCTTCTTTTGCCATCAGAATTCAGCGAGGTTTGATCTATGTTCTCATTCAACCTGGAAAAAGAATTACTTGAATGAAATGTCATATTTTCAGATGCAGGAAGATCTTTATGCTAAAATCTGTAGCCTCTCTTATATGCTAAAATGTCATATTTTCCGATGCAGGAAGATCTTTATGCTAAAATCTGTAGCCTCTCCTATATGGGTGATTTGCGGATGTTTTTTGCAGAGGACAAGAACAAGGTATTCGTCCTGGCAGTGCTTGTCTAGATAATTGTCAATGCCATGCTTATAATTTCATCTACATTATCTGCCACAGGTGAAAAGAATCGTTCAAGGGCAATTTGATTTATTTGAAAAGAGTTACAAGCCATTTATAGATGAATATGCTGCCAAAGACTTGTTGAGATTCTCATCAACCAGTGATCCTCAAGTACAAATAGCTCAGGTTTGAACAAAAAGCTTGCTCTTGGAAATTTAATGATCCTTCGACTAATAACTAGTTTTTGTTTCATTTGGTCAAAGGACTGTGCTTTACCTGCAACCCGCTCTCTTGTTTCTTCTCTACCTTCATCAATCCGAAGCGGTATGGGGATGAGATTAGGCGATGAAGTAAAAGTCAGTGAATCAGGTACGGGTTTAATCTTAAGCCTATTAGACTTCGATATAGAACTGAAAGAAAGCATTATGTGGTTCTGACATTGTAATCTGTTTCCAGGTCGAGTGATACGTGAAGTTGTAATCGGCTCAAGAGAAGAGACTGTAGAGTGTCTGCGTAAGGTGCTGAGGCGTAAAGTTATGGTCTCAAGTGCAAGACAGGCTTTTGCTGGTTTATTGTCTTCTGGTGCTGTCAACTCAGCTCAGTATCTCACAAGAAAGATGGGCAAAGCTTTGAAATCCTGGATGTGAAGCTCTTTTTGTACTGCTTTTTTTGTTATGTCCATAAGATTAAGTTGGCACACAGTGTTTTAGCCGATTCTGGCTTTCCTTTTAAGCTAGATGGCACTTGAAAGGCGTTGCGACAAAATGCTAAACCTTGATCATTAACTTCGAAGTCTTACATTTCTAGTTTCAATCCAAAGTATATTTTTTATTCCAAAAACAAACCATTTCTGCTTGAAAATGATCCAGAAGTTACAACTAGAATAATATGTCAAGTAGCAGCATCTGCCGATGAGGACACCTTCTTGAAAACATAAACAGGGTCTCCGACTTTAATAACTTTGCCTTTTCGTGCAGTCAGAGAGTCCTTGCAGACTAGATTCTGTCCGAAGTAAACCTGCAGATCCATAAAATAAAAATGTAAAGCTACTGGGTTCTGCAACTCCAATAATGGGTAGATATTTGTTCACTTAAATGTTATCACCTTCCCTGCTTGCTTTTTGTTTAGACCTAAGACTTTGTCTGACCGAAACTTCATGAGTGTTTCAGTTGGTTCAGCGCCTGAAAAAATCCCAGTCTCTTGATTTACTGTAGGTACCTGATTACAACAAGAAGCTCCACATGAAAACACGCTAAGATAAAATTGGGCAAATGTGCAAGGGGTTATACAGTTATGCATGCATTGTCAGAATCCAAACAAGACCAGCAAAGAAAAGCTATCAGCAATGAAGGGAAAGAGTTGCCGGGATAGAATTACTGCCTTTCAATATAAAACGAAATATAGGAATCGAGTATATTACCTTACACCGTGCACATAACTTAACACCATGGAATATTGACTGGTTTATTTTTATTTCTGTCCACAAGTCCTCGTCAAATGGGTCACAGCCATCCACCAAAATACTGGGAAAATATCAGCAGAAGCAAATTATAAGTATTTATGAACGAGAAGTTCATTTGACAAAATAACAAGTGGTAAAAACTGGAATGAGGTGCTTGAATAAGATTCTATGAGAAACAATGAGTAAGAAACTTGGGGTACGAACTTGGGTCTGAAGCGATTAATTGACACGGGCTCCTCCAGAAGTTCATTCAATGCATTCAGTGATCCCTGTAAAAAAGCTCTACTTGTTCAGTATAGTGGTTCAACATTGGTAATTCAGTTTTGCTGCATAATTTTGTTTCTGACTTGGTCTAACCTGAGATGCCAACAAGAATGGATACTCATCATGAAACATGGTTCTGTATTGGTTGCTGCGAGCATACTCAGGATCTACGACCCTATTTTGTGATGCTGCAACAGTTAAGCAGCACTAAAATATGTTCATAAAATGGTTGACACCCTTAATCTTTAAAGCATCTGCACATAAATGCTTGTTAGCTAGCTCTAGCTAGAACAAGTCAAGTCATATTTACTAATTACATTAGAGTGACAAATGATTATTAACCGTATTCACAATTCATGACATTGCGCATACTCATTGACACAATTTGAAGAGGAGGATTTATGTATACCTGTATTAAAACGAACTAAACGATATTGTTTGCGTAGATATTTGGTCAACCATTCGGCTACTTGATCTCCTTCATCCAGGGCAGAACCATTCCATTCCCATACTGTGATATCATCAATTACGTCACAAGTTTTGGTCATAGAAACCTTAAGTTCTTCCATCCCAGGGGCCCTTAATACTGCAAGAGATAAATTCAAAGTTAAAGACTTTGAGGACATGACGTTGAGTCTAGAGATGAACGATGCATTTGAATTTGTCAACAATGGATGCATTTACAGATGAACGATGCATTTGAATTTGTCAACGATGGATGCATTTACAGATGAACGATGCATTTGAAATTGTCAACGATGGATGCATTTACAGAAGTTGAGATTAACGAAAGCAGTTGAACTAGGGACTAAAACAAACAAAAATCAAAGAAGTACCTAAATAGGAAGATTCAGTTGGTTCCCATCCTTCATTGAAGGCATCGGCTGGTAGATGTGCCTCGAGAAGTGCAAGTTTTGGTTCAACCCTCTGGGTACAAGCCCTTCTTTTAGCATTTACAACAACCCACTGCCTATCCCATCGAAATCCTACAAGAACATAAATTGATAACAAATTCTGATAGAGGCCCGATAGTAACTAATTCATCCAGTCTCAAGGACCCAACCAATGATAGTAGCTCGGCACATAGAAAAATATGAAGGACAAATTAAAATCGAGTAACTTATGAATCAAGCAGCAGAAAATTGAAGTTTGAAAACACCAATAAATTTAGTTGCAAATCGTGAATGACTAGAGTACATATTCAAAAGAAGGAGATAGAAAAAAGGGTAAATGATAATTCCTTGATTATAAAAGACATGAAATTAGCAGATTAGAGTAATCATACCAGTAGAAGAGATGTGTGCTTGAGGAACAGAGATGCCTTTACATGATTTGATTGGGTAAATGAATATGGATGTTATAGTAGCTGCTGCTGCTGGTGCTGATTCACTGCTACCACCAAAAACAGACCCTAATAGAGATGATACCGCCTCCATTTCCTTTCTCTTAATCTCCCACTCACTCCTCTCTATGATTCTATCCGTTAGGGTATAAACAATGACTATGGCAATGAAGAGAATCAAGTCTAAACAACAACAACAACAAGTGCGGTGCGGTGCGGATACATTAGAAGACTACTAGTACAGTCCAGTCTAATCTTCTAATCCGCCCGGGTTGATTAGATTATAAAATTGCCACTTGCAATGAGCGTGCACTCAGTGAGCGTGACAATTCACGTATCAAGTACACCCACGAGTAACATGCCATTCCTTGGCTTATTTGACGGATGGATGGGGTTAGTTGGTTTCTCAAATTCTCTGCGTGGACTGACTTCATTTTTGATTTTATTCCTTGCATTATTTATTTCTCTCCCTTCCTCTTTTCTCAATGGCTAGCCTACATCATGTGATTTATGACCATCCCAAATGGCCCATCATTTGTCCAATTTTTTTGTTTTTAAAAAGGAAAACTCTTTATCTTGTCATTCATGGTTGGCTGGGGTGAATATTCCTCGGCCGTCCAAGGGTCCGAAGGAGGGAGTCCCTTTTAAGATTATTTTTCTTCTTTTTCTGTAGAATGCAGCCTAACAACAATGTGCAATTTGATTAGGAAAAAAAAACAAGAAAATGGTTACTATTAAAAACTGAAAAATACCCTTCCCGTTTAGTCCGATTATTATAACTCATGTATCCTATTTTCCAGGGATATAATTTGCAAGCAAACTAGAATAATTTTATCTAGTTGGAAATATTTTAAAAAGATCTACATAATACACGATTTATAAAGGGGTATACTAGCATTACTTGGGGGCCATACCAATTCATATAGGAAAAACAAATATTAACAGATCCTGATCGTCAGATCGCTCAATTGGTATCAACCCCGCTAATAGTGGTATTCCCCTTTATAAATCATGACATAACGAGTACAAACAACAATATGAAATTTAGACTTTTTATGAAAATTTCGGAGATGTTTATTCTTTTATGCACAATTATGCAAACCACCACAAATGATGCATAACACATTATGCAACCATATTCCGCTGCAACTAATAAAACAATGTATATGCCTAAAATTATCATTCCAACAAAAAAAATGATGTATATCGCGTTATGCAATTCGCGGTGTTTCGTTTTTCTTTGTTCGGCACTCCCCACCGTGGCAGCGGTGTTCTAGTATCTGTGGATTAGTTAGAGACAATGTGATTACTCAACGGCGAATTCTGATTTTCAAATAATTTATTACGTTTTTTTTTAAAATAGATAAAAATAAACTAATAATAATAATTCTTGTTTATGTTCATGTTCTTAAAAAAAATTATTGTTTCAAGAATCAAAAACTATAAGCGCATTCATATTTCTTATAGAATTTGAAATCATGGTGCTCACCCCCTAAAGGTAATTATTACGGGATTGGTGAATCTTCAGCCCTCATTATGCGATGAACAAAAGTGAAAAACGGATGGGTAAATTGGCAAAGTTATTGGTTTGCCATTGCGGTCGACCTAGAGCCACGCGCTTCATCTTAAGATCGGCTACACGGTCATGACTCCACCTTTAGCGTTTTACCTCCAACCACGCGATCAATCTTATGCTTCTCCACGGAACCATCCAACGCCCCCATTTGAATTTCCTATAAATACTCATTTATCAGACCATATCAAATTACACCTCCTTCGAACCTCAAATATCACACAAAATCTCTTCCAATTTCAATATAATTTGGTTAGAGATGTCTCCATCCTTGTTAGTTCATCGAGCTCAGTATACTCGAGAAGAAGATTTAGCTATTTGCAGAAACTATGTGTTACAAAGTCTGATCCATCTTGCTGGAGCACAAGCACCAGGTGCGCGTTTCTGGCAGAGTATTTATGAGAAGTTCTGCAATGACACACATAACACGAATCGCCGTGCTATAAGTGACTTGCAATCTCGTTTCGAGACAATTAAGAAAGATATAAGTGAAGTCCAATTAAGAAAAATAAAACCTTGACTGTAGTTGTCCAATTTCTCGGATTGTTTAATCTAATTTCATGGTTTTCTTGCAGCAGTTCTCAATCGTTAGACAGGTTGACGAAGGTTGGTTGTTTTCGATTTTAAGAAGATATGAGTCAAATAATTTATTTTTTATGCCTAGTTCAAGTTTAGTTTAAATCATGGGTCTTGATCACTTGAATGAGAATCAGTCAAGTTCCCAACCTGACGTAGCTTCTTTCAATTTTTTGGAACCTCCTATCGTTGTTGTTTTTTTTGAAGGCTTCTTCTAATTTATTAGAATCCGATCGTAAATATTGATTGAGTCTCTAGAAATTGCTCGTGCCGTAACGACACTGCTTATAGCTAATGTAAATTTTTTCCATCCTTTTAATCATTCAATTTTGAGAGAGTTTTCTATTTTGTTTGAAGACAAAATAATGTCCATGCAAACAAAAAAAAATTAGTCATATATATCACCAAAAATCCAACAACCAAATTATTCAAGTAATAGTGTATATATGTATATCATTTCTCATTATATCCACCTTACCACCACTAAATCTAACTAAGGCATATATGATTTTATTGTAACTTTTTATACTTTAAACCGTTAACGTCTTCCTTTTTCGCACGTAATCTTTCAATTAATATTTTAAGTTAAGAGGTGATCAATTAATTTAGGTTCATAATGAAAGAGATTACAAATACCACGATCGTCGGATGTTTATGGATGCGATGAGACTGAGATGGTCGGATGCAACATTTATCTCTCAAAATGTTAACTGACAGTCCAAAGCTCAAAAATCCTTCTGTTTTGTATTAAAACATGGTTCTTATATTAAATTTTACGTCCCGAGTATAGAATGAAGGTTTACAGCACAATTTCTCTTCTTCGTGGAGTCCACTAGGGTCAGTCAGGTGGGATAAAACTACCAACCCACACATTAGGCAATTAGCCTCATAGCCTATTTGGATGAACGCGCAATTAGGGATATCAAAACTAATTGGGGGATATAAATTACTTCCCCCAACCCATAGTGTCTGTTAAGGGGTGATTTTTGGTTATGAAAATACTAAAATACCCTTTGGTTAATTAAAAGACATTATGAAAATACTATTATACCCTTTCCCCTAAAACTTAAAATCTAAAAACAAAAACATATCCCCCATTCTCTTAATCAGTTCCGCAACTCATCTAGGTTTAGGGTTTTGAATTATTTTTTTTCTTCATCTTCTTCATCGCTCTTCATCCGTTCTTCATCGACGATTAATCGTTGATTCAAAAATTTCTTCGCCGATTACCCACTCTATCTATAATCATGCCTCCTCGAAAGAAACCTCCGCAATCAAAATCAAAATCGATTGTTCAACAAAAACAACAAGAAAGGATCAATCGGATTGCTCAAGAAGAAGAAGAAGAGGAGAACTCGGACAATCAACCTCTCGTAAACATGGCTTCTGTGAGAAGGTAAGTGATTTTGAACTAGTTTATAAGTGTTTGAATCGATTTACAGCAGTGGGTTTAGCTTAGAATCACAAACCCTAACTCAAACAGTTGAGTTTCAGTGAGTTCCGGCATTAACATTTGTATTAATACAATGCCGGTACCAAGTAACGGCATGGAATTATGGTTGAAGGCAATGCCGGTAGATAGTTACGGCATTGATTTTAGTATGAATGCTATGCCGGTATTGAGTTACTGAAACACCTGAAACTGATTGTTTTGTCCCGGCATTGATTTTAGGTTGAATTCAATGCCGGTAGTATGTCACGGCATTGATTTGAATTTATTCGTGTATGCCGGCAGTCCACTTTAAGTACACAGTAAAACCCTAGGAATTTGTTATCAATACCGGCATAGAATTTAGGTTGAATACGATGCCGATACTATGTTACGGCATGGATATGAATTCTTACGTCTTTGCCGGCAGTGCTCTATTTGTCCACAGAAACTTCCTAGGAATTACCTAAGACTACCGGCATTGTCTACAATTATTCGACATTGCCGGTACCTTGTCCCGGCATAGTGGTTTTGTTAAATGCCAATGCCGTATTTTGGTCCCGGCATTGTAAATATTTCCTGAATCAATGCCGGTACTGATAATTCTATGCCGTTTTTTGGTATATCTATGCCGGCATCAATTATGAAAGTGAGTTGGTGGTGGATGATAATTGATTTCCTATCAGTGTGGATAGTTTGTTCTTCTTAAGTTTTTCTTTTTCCATGGCAACGATGAAATCGGTAGTTGTTGATGGATTCGACATTGGAGATATGTGTTGGAGTTTTTTTTTTTAGAGGTATCAAGTGCAATGGGTGTATCCATTCCTTTAAATAGATGAGTACACAACGGCTCTTTTTCCACTTTATTATACCGGCATTGTCAGTAACCTAAACTCTACACCGACAATTCCCTTTACTGGTTTATGGTTTGAAAAAATAGCCGTTGGGCATTGAATGTTAAATCCCGGCACTAAACTATGGTCAAATTGATTGCCGGCAACAGATGCCGACATGGAGGCGTATTAAAAAGCAATGCCGGAATAAGGTTTATTGTCCACATAAACCATAAAATTTTGACACTCTATCCCGGCATAGACTTATATATAAGATCTACGTCGGCATTGTAAAAGCATTGAATTATGTAAACATAAAACGCTGGAACTATAATTTATTTCAAATGTAATCCTTGTCGCAGGAAGCACGGATGCACTTAGCACGTGTATCAAGCCTTTAAACCACTTGGTGACCCAAGTGGACGAGTTATAGTCTCGTGAGGGTTTACATAGAGATCTACCCACAAAACCTTACCAAAAACTACTCTAAAAACCTAACCAAAAAGCACTAAACCTATCAATCTTCTTAAGAAGAATCCGTCTCCGATTCACCCAGCTGGTGGTACTCTGTGACTTTGGTTACCATGTGGTTCACGCTTTCATCAAACATGAATGCTTCCCCATTTTCCTGTAAGTAACGCGCTTTCACGGCTTCATGCTACAAAAACAACACACAAACTTAGTTTGTTACATAAAAATTGAAAAGAGTGGATTGTGTCGAATTAATCATAAACATACTTACGAGTTGTTGAGTGGACATTCTATTGTGGGTAGCGTGCGCGATCCAGCGTTTGATTTTTAAATACTCAACCACCGCATCTAGGATGATGTCGTGACGTTGCTCGATTTGTTGAGCAGTTCTTCCTTTCGGGTTCCCATAATCGTGAGTAAATTTGTTAAAAATCTTCAACCACATGGAATCCCCCGAACTGTTATCTATAGTTGAAGGAAGAGTTTCGGCGTACCATACTTTGGTGATTGCTAAATCTTCCTCGGAGTCAAACGATGCCATTTGTTGTATGTGGGAGAAGGTTCTATACTAAGCAATTTATAGATGACTATTCTAGGGTTTAGGCTTTCATAAGTTAAGAGTCTCAAGGATATACATATGAACACACGATTTTTGGGAAATTGGGTCCAACTATTAGCTTTCTTTATATAGAGAAAAACCTCAACGGCTAGTTTTTTTTTAAATCATATGTGCCGGCATTGTAAGTAATATGAACTGAGACGCTGGCTCCAGTTTCCGGTATAGATTACCGTTAAAAGTCCATGCCGGTATCTGATTTTTTTTTACAGAGATTGGACCAAATCTGCAGTTAATACCAGGATTGTTTTGACAACACCGTACAACGCCGGCGCACTTTACCGGCAGTGATTATGTTTCTGCGACCATGCCGATACTTGTGAATTTAAAAAAAAAAACGGCTAGTTTTTTGAAAAATAAGACCGTTGGAGATTCATTCTATATAATACCTCCCCATTCCTTTGGAAAAATTTACACAAAGCACCCACCAAATAAGATAAATCCTTCTCTCAAGAAATCAAGCCTAAAAAAATAGATCAAGCAAGCAAGATTCAATCTTCACAAGCGATGGGAGATTCATCAACAACCTCTATTTGCAAACAACCATCAAGCTCTACCTGCAAAGTAAGTAGATTCAACATTACAAACGATGGATTGGACAGTTAAAATCTTCTCTACTAGGACGTATCACTAATATAATCTTCTCTTACAGAGTCATCATTGCAGCTATCAAATTTGCAAGTCACCTTCTCATCTAGCCATGGATTGTCCTTTTATTTATTCGAAGTGTAGAAACTGTGATGGGACACGCCGGTTTTGGATTGCAAAAACTGATGATGCTGATAATGGAATAATGTTTCTAAGGTGTTTGAATCACCCAAAGTACGAAGAGTTTCAATGGTTTGACAAAGCTGTTGCACTAGCAGAAGCAAGAGAAAACCACAAGGGCCAATGCAAGCCTATTGATGGGTGTGATGGGTGTTATATGAAGGGAAAGGAATATGTTGAAAGAGAAGATGAACCAATGAAGATGGTCCTTGACACCGAGATTCCATATGATGTCTTCGAAGATATTCATGAAAGGCTCAAAGGTTCCGCAATTGTTGAAACAGGGATGGAAATAGATTATGAGATCATCTTCAACCAAAATTACTCCATTCCATGATTTTTAGTATGTTTTAATTTAAAGTTTCAAATCTAACGTAATAGATTACTTAGGAATGAAATAAAAGAGCATTCAGAACGGATTTATTATCAATACCGGCATTGAAGTTTATTCTAAACCAATGCCGGTTTTCTGGAAAAACTATCCAAGTGTAAGAAAATCAGAGTTCCGGCCTAGATTTAATAAATATTTCAATGCCGGTAATGTCCAAATTCTATACAGGAACTTGGACCCTTTCAACCAACTTTGTCGGTATTGTTTTAGAAATAACATTCAATGCCGGTACCAGTGGTGTAAAGAAAACTTACAAAGAAAATATTTCACCAGAAATCTAAACATGTTCAACATAAACCAAACAACTGGATTGTGCTTAAATGTTCTTAATCCAGGTATCATAAACCAAAAGTAAACCAAACAACTAAAGAGTTAATCATGAGGTACAAACAAAAACAAGTTCGGAATTGTTCAAAACATAACAACCACCATCCAAATGAAGAAACAGAATTAAAGAGTTAATCACTTGGTCCTTTGCTTCTTGTGGACCGCCACTTTCCTCGTTTCCGCGAACAAAGCTTTTGCACTTGGGTCTTCAATTTTATCAAGCTTTTCCTCGACTTCCTTCATTTCTTCAAGGGATAGCACCTCTCCTTTCTCGTACTTGGAACCAAACATCTTCTTCAACTTGCCAAGCCGACGCCGCTAGTTTCATACATCCAACACATAATTAGTATATATATGCTAATATAATATTATGTGTACATTAAACGACTAAGCAATTAACAATACTTACTAGCAATCCAAGAGTCTTATTAAGTTGGGCCATCGTAGGTGGTTCCTCTGTAGGAGTTGGAGCGGGAGGGTTTTCCTGGGGTGGAACTTTGACGTTTTCCGGGCGCACGACAAATGGATGCGACCCTTCTAGGTAATAATACATGTAATTCTCCGAGGCTTCATCACCGTTTTCTGCAAGTTCCAGTTACTAATATCTACCAAACGACGTGGTTCCCTATCCCTCCAATGTGTTGGTTCTGTAATTGGATCATACTCTACCTTCAACTTCATCTTAGTTTAAAAGCTCTGAGAACGGTCAACTTCGTACCTTTCAAGAGAGGCTATGTCTGGATAAGGTAATTGCTTATATCCAAGTTGCCACATGACACGTCGGGGATCAGTCATAACGTATCCCTTTGGGTGGAACAAGGGTCCATTGTAAAATGCAACGTTATTAAACCTCACAATTTGGTGGTTCTCTCTAGCCTCCTTTTAAGGGTCGAAAACAACCTCTTTGGTAGTCATCGCGTCCAGAACCAATCTCATATCTATCAGTCAACGATTGTTACCGGGCTTCGGAATATTGTTGAACTCGTATCTCGTAGCTCTGGGCGCCTCTAGTTCGGAAAGGTTATTGATCTTCAAGAAGGGGTAGTCCTTGAACAATGTTGGGAAGTGTTCATAAGACCACACCTATACCAATGTGGAATGATACATATAAGAAGCAGAAAATTTTGTTTCTAAGTTCATAATAAGGGTACATGTGAACAATATACATAAGAACATAAGTTTACAAACAAAATTACCCGCAGTAGAGTGAAATTCCCGAATAATTGGTTTGTAACAGCCTTGGAGGCCCTTCTCATCTCCTCCATCAAATGTGCCATTACCACGGTGCCCCAAGAATAGTTACACACCTCTTCCAAAGGATCCAAGTATTGAAGGAGGTTTGCACTAACCCTGTTGCCACTAGAGTCAGGGAATATTACTTCTTCATACTTCACAAGCATATGACGACACAGAAGCCCCAATGAAGACATGTCGGGACAAATACATACATCACCCGGTTTTCCGTAGTTTATCTCCTTTTGCATTTCTCTTATCATATGTTTTATTGCCCAATGAGAGACGTTGAATTCTATTCCTTGGAGCAACTAACCATATTGAAGAAATGGAATCATCCTTTCCATTGAGCTTTTCTCAAAAGCCTGCTTGATCCTATCGATATCACTCTTAAAGTATTGCTCCATTGCCTCGGTGACCGTAACCACGTTTCCTTGGTTAGACTCGATGATACCTTTAAATCTCCAATGAGCGGACTCCGCTATACTAGTTGCTTCATTACCGTAGTGTCTATACCGGTTTGTCCATGCACGCACAAATTTTTCCTTAAACTTATCCAACCATTGATTCCGATAATACGAGACGGCAGTGGGATAAACTTCGTTCCAATCGGCAATAAACTTGTCCAATCTCTTTTCGTACATATCCTCGGTAAGAGACCAATAAACTTTCTCCCAATCTCTTTGAAATTCCAACCAATTTTTATGATTTTCCTCATGTTCTTTGTCCACTCGCTCTTTGATCTTGCCTCTTTCATCTTCTTCTTCTTCGGGTGATAGTTTGTTCTTGCGAACGTCTTCCTCTAGTTGAACAATCATTCTCTTCTTAATATCCGCCTTAGTGGGTTCAAACAAGGCATGACAAGCTTTTATCACATTTTGACGTATATGATATGTACATAGGAAATTTTGTGCATCCGGGAAGACGTCGGATATTGCATTCATTAATGCATCATCTTGATCGGTTATGATGACCCTCATAAGATGATTTTCCCGGAAGAATAATTTCAATTGTCGTAATGCCCAAATATAATTATAATCCCTCTCGTTTTCCATTAAACACCAAGCCAATGTGAATGATACCTTGTTCGATATTTTCCCCACGATGTTGAACAACGACATGTTGTATTTGTTTGTCTTGTAGGTGCAATCCATCATAAGACACCACAACATGTATGAGCCAATTTTGCAAGCAAAGGATGCAAAATGAATATTTGAAGGGGATTGTTGTTCGGCCCTCTTTTAATGATACGCGTGTAGTTGTGATCCCAAACAATCTTCTCAAATTCTTGCATAACGTTCCTCCCTTCCCATTCCACCCTTCTAATAGTTGCTTATGCGCTAAAAATTGTACTCCAATCCTTTTCCTTGAAGCCTCTGAGAATTTGTCTTGGTTTTAAACATGCTTTGGTCAATATCTTTACATCCTCCATTTCATGAGGTTTTAGCTTCACAACTAGGGAGTGACCAACAAAATCTTCCGGATCCGGGTGGTTATGACAGCCGAACCACACCGTACAATCCCATACCTTGACATTGTCTTTTAAATGGAATACAAGCTTAAATGGGAAATTATCCTTCCTCGTACGAGTCTTGTATACCCTATTGGTCTTCTTTGGATAAACATAACCCTTTCTCTCGTGGCTATTCTTCTCATTGTATACACCACTTCTCTCGCAAGCCATCTCAAAACGAGTCTTTGAACCTTGGGTATTCCTCACCAACACACACATGTGCTTAAGAGCCGTCTCTTTAGCCCAAGAAATTGCTTCCATTGGAGATTTTATTCCCTACATAAGGACAACAATGGGAGATTATAAGGTTCATTACAACCAATCCATTAGTAAAGTTCAAGATACTAGGTGAAAAGCGTTCTTTGGTAACATACCGGAGGCATTTTATAGTATTCCGACATATCCCGACCAAGCGGTCTTGCATTTGTTGGATCAATATATGTCACAACCTAAGGATCGAATGTAAAGAAAATAAATTAGATCCAAAATTTTTTTAAATACTATGCCGGACAACAGTTCCGGCATGCTCGACCAAGGTTCCAGCATGGTCGAACTGAACCGAACTGAAGACCAAATTTGAAACTCTTTCCGGCATACAACTTTCATATGAAATCAATGCCGGAAATTTAGGAGCCGGAAAGTTCGTTATCTATGGTTCCAAGCCGGTAAATAGTTCCGACGTAACCCATAATTAACATACCATGCCGGTATTTAGTTTTGGAAAACTAATTGGTTCTTGTATGATTTTTGTAGGTACCGGCATGGTAACGTTAGAATTAAACCATGCCGGTAAAGCTGCCGGCATTCATGTTATGTGTGGTTCCAGACCGGCACATAGTTCCGGCGTAGTAGATAATTAATATACCATGCCGGTATTTAGCTTTGGAAGACACTTCTTCCTGTATGTTTTTCATACAGTACCGGCATGGTAACCTTAGAATTAAACCATGTCGGTAGCATATTCCGTAGAATATTTCTTGGTAGGTAAAAAGTAACTTTTGTACCGGCATAGTTGTTTGATACAATGCCAGATTGAATTTCAAAATGGGGGATATAGGGCTGCCGGCATGGCCGTAGTATGAATACAATGCCGGTATGGCTGCTGCTGGCATTGTATTCATAACACCTCCATGCCGGCACTGATCTTTTTCAGATGCAAAAATGGTGGATACAAAAAAAAAAAAATCAAATTTTCAACCTCTTAGCAGCTTTACCTATGTATTGGGGATGCTTGTATGTTGTGCAAGTTTACTTTCTTGTGTAGGTTCTTCAAAAAACTCTCCATGCTCGTAAAAATCATCATTCAAGGGTGTTGGTTCCACAAAAACTTGCAATTGTGAGTTGTTGTCATTAGCAGAAGATTGAGGATATGATCCTTGTTGTAGTAGCAGCAATTCTCTCTTCACAATCATCCTCCATTTTCCCCCAAAAAAGTTCCCTCTCAAATATTTTTTCCCTCCTTCTACTCTCACCTCACTCACCCAAATACAAATAAAAACACACACTAATCTTTTATCAAATAATCCTATGATTTTCCTAATTATAATTAAGCACTAATACTGATTAGTGAGGGGTAGATTAGGTATTACGTAAAATACTTAGATAAGGGGTGACCCTGAATTGATATTTGGATCCAGGTTTTTTCCTTTTCCTCTATCCCCCAATTAGTTTGAGTATCCCCCAATCGCGCGTTCTATTTGGATGCCAGTTAAAAAGTCATTTTTCGACTTCTATAATCAAAAAATCATGAACATAAGTTAATTTTTTATAAAACAAAATTTACTTCTTTTTTCTTTTTTTGAAGGAAAAAGGCAGTGCCTAATAATTTCATTGATATGAAATTTCGGTTACATGATCAATTACATCAGAAACAAATGGAAAGAAACAACTAGTACAAACATTACAGATTTCAAAACTTAACAATAAAACCCAGTACTGTACTATTCTCCAATCCATCGACGAAATTGATAATATCTCTAATGGTTATGATTTTAAACTATTTTGATTTTTGATCTCCAGAACCTTGATCTTCAGATTCTTGATCATCAACATCATATATGTTATATGCTTCCATAGTGAAGAAGTAATAAGCCCAAATCGACATCATCACAATCAACATCGGTATTAACTTCCGAAGTAGATCGTCGTCTTTCATAACGTACTTGATAACGATGCAGTAGCACCACCAGAAAAAGCCATTATGGCTATCATATAAGAAATCTGAATGGAATTGAGACACCAAAATAAAGAGAATCCCTAAAAATTGTTGGAACAACAATTACTTTTATTGGATATTTACATAAAACTAAGAGAAATAACCTTGATTTGCCCGGAAGATTTGAAAAATCAAATCAAATCCGAGAAAATCAAGGAGATTGAGCAATGAAATAGGTAGTTTTTTTTCCTTTTCTTTTCTTCCTGGGAATTTTGGGAGAGACAAACAAAATTTACTTCGGGTATCCAGACACCCTATATAGTGTTAATAATCATATCCAAGACAACCTTATCCTTTTGGCATGGCATGCCATGTCAAGTCAAGGTCTTTGTTTATCCGAAATCTCTCCATTCCAGCTCCAGTCCCAATTTTTTGTTTTTGTAAATTGTCCAAAGACGAAACAAACAAAAAGAAAGGCTCACAGAATAAGCCAACCACGATAGTAATTAATAGTGTCTCTCTCGAATTTTCTCCCTCCCTCCCTCTGGGCAGCGTACTGTTTGTTGTCTCAGCTCAGCTTATCTCTCTGTTTCACCTTTGTTATTACTTAATGAGAGATGATGATAATATCATCATGCCGTAATGGTTTATTAAGAACATTTTCTCTTCATCATCACTCTGCTCCTACTGCTGCTGCTTACACCACAACCCTCCAAGACATTGCTACCAACCACAAACCAGGTCTGTATATCTCTTTACTCTTTACATTTACAATTGTTTGTCTACCCACCCTATCATCCATCCTTCATACTGAATAATGTGTAACCAGTTATTACTAGCATTTATTTATGGTTGGAAACACCAAATTTAGAGCCTACTTATATCTTATTGGGATGTGTATCTCAAGTATTTGATTGAAGTCCTCAGGGAACACAACACAGCTGAGCTGAGCACACTGAATTTTGTTTTTATTAAACAAATTACATCATTTGTTCCATAGGTATCGCCAAGGTTGTCTTAAAAAAAGGGAAGACACAGCTCTTCCGTGATGGAAGTCCCATGGTGTATAGTGGTGCCGTCGATAGAATAATCGGCAGACCACCACCAAAGACTGGTGATATCGTTCTTGTGGCAGATGGTACTGAAAAACCCATTGGCTGGGGTTTATACAATTCTGTCTCCATGTTTTGTGTTCGCCTAATGCAATTAGAAGACGAGGCAGCTAGGTAACTTCTATTTCAGTATTTTCCCAAATTTTCTTATATATTCTCAAAAACTAGTGTGTTTTGATGGTTTATATTTCTGTATGGTTCAGAGATCCATCCTGTGCTTTGGATATGGGTAGACTTTTAGAAACAAGAATCGGGGCAGCTATTGATTTACGTAAAGCTTTGGGGCTTCCCTCTGCACATACAAATGCTTACCGTCTTGTAAATAGCGAAGGAGACGGGTACTACTGATGTTCCTTGTGGATTATTTGTATAGCATTGTTCCAATGCACTAGGTTTGCTGAGGCAAATCATTTCTGTGCATTCATCCTGCCGTTGTTTCCTAAATGCATGTCTAAGGTCAGTTTGATGTTTGATGCAGACTATCAGGCCTAATTGTTGACGTTTTTGGAGAGTTGGCTGTAATAGCATCATCTGCTGCTTGGGTAGAGAAGTACAGACAAGAGATAGAATCTTATATTAGTAGAATCAATGAAATTAAGCATATAAAATGGAGACCATCTGCTGACATCTTAAAAGAAGAAGGGATGGAATTAACAGATCTAGGTGACTCCATTGCATCTCCTGCTCCTCAAACGGTCAAGGTAGAAAACATTTTTTTATCCTTTTGGCACAACTAGCACTCTGACCTATTCATTGAAGCTTCTAGATCTAGATGGACTGATTATGTTTTCTGGCTTGTGTTAAAACCAACCAGACCCATAACTGAAGTTGCTTATAGGTCACTTGTTTCCTGAAAGTGACCTCAACTACCACGTTCAACAAACTTACCTATAACATTACCTACAGTCTAGTCATTATATCATCCATCTGTATGATTTCAGCAAGCGTGATTTCGTGTTCACTGTTCCATGCTCCCAGACTATTTCAGTTGTTCACATCATTCAAATAGTATCTTATATGTTACTCTCAACGTTTAAGTTCTTACTCTCATATGACACTTATGGGTTCCAACAGGTTATGGAAAATGGTATTTCATACTCAATCTCATTGGAAGGCCAGAAAACTGGATTCTATGCTGACCAACGCGAGAACCGTAAATTCTTATCATCAATTTCAGAGGGTCAAAAAGTTCTTGACATTTGCTGCTATAGTGGTGGGTTTGCTCTAAATGCAGCAGTTGGCGGTGCAACAAATATCATAGGTAAACTCTGAATGCACTTCTGGTTTATCATGTTATAGATCTGGGGGAAAATTGCAAGAAAATTTATTAATAAGAAGGGTATAGTTCCCAGCTTCCTATAACCGATATGATGTGAAAGCTTATGAGAGCATTGGTCAATTCATATGATAGCTTACACTTAGCTGTTTCTTTATTTGAATAACCGTGAATTAAGCTTCCTTTGATTTTTCTAGCTTGATTTCTGCCTTTGCCCTTGGAAACACAGATCACAAGTAAGGGAGAACGGCAGTAGTCTGTGCATTACAGTTAGTTATATTTTGGAGATCTTACTTCCATTATCCGTACAATTATCTCCCTGTTATATTTCTGCAGGTGTTGATAGTTCGTTGCCTGCTCTGGAGCTTGCAAAAGAAAATGTCCTTCTTAACAATCTAGATCCAGGAAGAATATCGTTTGTAAGAGAAGATGCTTCTACGTTTATGAAGGGGGCTGCTTCTAGGCATGAATCATGGGACTTGGTCATCTTGGATCCCCCAAAACTTGCACCTAACAAAAAGGTATTTTAACTTTCTAAGAATGTTAATGAAGTTTGCTATTTATCTGTTACCAGCAATCAAAAGAAACACTACATGCTGGTGTATTTTCCTCGTCGTGTTAAACTGAATTTTATGGATGTGCAAAGGTTTCCTAATCAACCTCAACCATCCATGGGATGACTTAAGTAATTACATTTGATTTATGTCATGGCACTAACAGGCAAGCGATATCTTCACCTTTTGTGTGAAATATGCCTAATATTATGTGAGAACAATAATCTGTTGCTTCGGCTTTAGTACTGCTAGGATGCAGACTACAACAAGATTTTAATCTGTCACCACTTTGCCCCAGAACTTGATTTTAATCTGTCACCACTTTGCCCCAGAACTTGTTTAGTCGGTGAGTTTTGGGGTTAACCCCCACTGTCAGTGAAACACACGCTAGTTCTGTTCTGCACATGTAAAATAGGTGTGCAGAAGTTCAACAAGGTGAACATGAAGTGATCTAGTGACTAACATATCCTTATAATGGCCCAGTAGGAGGATATGAATTTGGATTTTCAAGTATATCAGATAGGATGTAGGTTGGCTGCTTCTTCCCTTAACTTTTCTAGCATGTTCTATATCTTCAGTTTTACTTCGCTTTTTGCATCAGTTTCGTTTCTAAGTTAGTGGCTTGAGGAACACCTTCGTATCATTAATGGTTAATATAAACACTGCTTTGGTCTCCAGGCTTTACAAAGCGCGTCTGGGATGTATAGAAATCTAAACTCATTAGCCATGCAAATAACAAAGAGAGGTGGTCTTCTCATGACTTGTTCATGTTCAGGAGCCATGACACAAAGCGGAACTTTCTTACGGACTATCCAGGCAAGTGCTAATTGTTAGTAAAATCCAGTTATCGGTAATGGTGTGGCTTCATGAGACTATTCTAAGTAGACATCTTTGTTGTTTTCGGGCAGGATTCCATCACTCACAAGTTTATTTTTAACACAATTACTCAGGGTGCAGCTGCAATGGCAGGTAAAAAAGTCACAGTTTTACGACAAGCTGGAGCAGCTTGCGACCATCCAATTAATCCATCTTATCCAGAGGGCACATACCTTTCTAATATCTTACTTAGAGTACTGTAAGTCATAAAGCTGACAGGAATCGGCTGACGTTTTTGACACTGAACAGGTCTTAAATCTGTAAATCTTATACATCCAAAAACTGCAAATTTTGTGAAATTTTAGCTCTTAAATCTCTAAAATCCTCTCCTCTCTCTGAAATTATACATGCATTTTGTAATTTATCTCTCTTTCTCCCTTCAAAAGTTAAATTTTAAAGTCTTACTAGAATTCTATAAAAAAAAAAACCAAAAACAAACCAGAGTATACATGTAAAGTCAGTGATGTCTCCCAATACACATAATAGATACATTCATCATTTTGAAGAATCCAGCCAGGCTGTGATCCATCTACTTGGGTGAATAACTAGAGAATGTTCTCAGTGCCCTGAAGGATTTCTATTCCATGACAAGTATGAAGGGTCTCCAAGTTGCCTGCAGCAAAAAGAAAAACGCAACAGTCAGTGGATGATATCAGATTTGAAGTGTGGGAAAAATAAACTGGTAGTTATAATAGTGTTTAGTTCTCACCTTGGCTTGACAAGATATATAATGGTGAAAACCAAGGCTAAAAATAAGCAAAGCCCACCGACTGTGAGATATGCAATCCCAAGAAAGTCGTTCTTCCCCCCAATCCAACTTGTTGTAGATAGAACAAGTTTCTTTTTCCCGTCAAATTTATATGTGTTATAATTGTTTTCTAAAGTGACTACAATTACATCACCTGCACCAAGATCCTCCTCTATCCTCCCATATAACTTCCTGAAAGTTGGTAAGGCTGCTGTTCTCATCCACACAATGAGATCCTCCTGTTGGCTCAACTGTTACAGGAAATAATTTTCTTCTAATATCAGATATTTTCTCTCGGTTTCACAAATTAGTACCGAATCAACAGTTCTTAATTACTGCAGTTTCAAATTTCCACATTAGGGGTGAGGGTTGAAACACTTACAGGTATGCTTTCGTTAAGAACTGCTCCTCCTTGAATAACTCCACTCTGGAAGTTTTTGGGAAAGACTTTGTCACCAAACTTGCTATCCCTGTCACTCTTCCACGAAATATCCTTCTTGTTCAACGCCAATGTCTTGTTGTCCCGAGACCGGGAGAAACTGTATGTATCATTGAACATACTCCATGCTATGAGACCACAAGGTACAATTGGTCTACCGTCGATTCTAGCTTCTGGATCGCAAGTACTCGTTTCATTCTCTTTTGAGGGATTTCGTAACTGTGCATCACTACGGCTCTTTACATACCTGAATTATACAAAGCCAAATAACTTATCATCAAATAACACCTAGACAGTAAAAATAAACACAGGCATTATTCATCTACCCATTTTCCTGAACTTCTGAATGCAGTACTCAATTTCAAGTTCATCACAAGAAACTGATATTTTGTTTTCATGTATGTGTACTTTGACTTGGCATTAGAGGCATGTGAAATAGCAAAACATTGATGAAAGCATACCTGCGATGGTTCTGGTAAAAGTTATCGAGTTGATAATAGACATATATAGGTTGCTTCATAAGCTTTGGCACCTACATTTAAAGTAGTTAAGTTTTACAAATCAAAGCTTACCAAAAAGAGAACAGGGATGTTGCCAATCATGGCTTTATATAGGATTTGCTAAAGGGATGGAGCTTACTGTAATTTTTCTAGTGCAGGTTTTGCTGACATTTTTGTTATATATGTAGCTGAGCTTATCATTTCTCTGATCCTCTGGTATGCATTCAGTCTCATACCGATCAACAATTTCGACAACCTGACAAGAAGAGGTAAGTAATTGACATTATTAGAAATCAAAATATACATATTCGAGGAAAGGTTAGGAGGCATTATTAGGTTCATATGAACATATTTTTCAAGAAAACCTACATTCCGTGAAGCGAGAAGAGAAGCAACACCGATGGGGATGAAGATAACACTGATAAGCACGAACGCTGAGATCACCTGCATAAAAATTTAAAGGTAATGTTAAGCTTTATGAAGATATCATCCTAATAATCAGAAACTCTGACTGGTGAGGAATGAATGAATACCGAATGCTGCGGTGTTGGGGTTTGAGTTAAAGAGAGTTACCCATTGTGGTGTTAGAATTGGCTTGCAAGCTGGAAGCTCTTGCTGGGTAAACTTTGAATCTGAAAAGTAAGAGCAAAACATGAATAAGAAGATGAGCAATTTGGCATAATAGGCTTTCTCTCAAGAAGGAAAAGCTAAAAAACATCCCTAGTTAATTTGATCATCATTATCATCATCAACATATTAGTGGAAGTTTAGTGTGGGGAAATATGAATCAACATTATTATAGATGACCATGTTCAACAACTACTAGTATTCAACACAGAAATACCCAAATTGACAAGTAATAAAGTTGAACCAGGGTGAAAGCAATTATCATATAACAATCACAGGGAAATGATGTGTTGTGCGATTTAGAAAAGTCAAAAATTGAATCGGGGAACCATGGAAGAAGAAGAATATTAAGTTTTAGGGCATCATGTGTATTTTTGTATATCTAAATTCACTACAAGAATAAGAATAAAGGAGGAAAACAAAAGAAAAAGAAAATTACATTTGGGTCTTTTAGAATTCCTTTTAGGGTGAGCAGCAGCATCTCCACCCCCAGATCCACCTCCTGCAGAACTTGTGCCAGGATTTGAAGAATTCATTGTTGCCAACAGAAGAAAAGGGGGATCCCAAATTCAAACAAAAAAGGAGAGGGATTTTTGAATTCAAAAGATTAGATGATTTTGTTGATGTTGGTGGTGGGTTTTAGTATACAAATCCAAATCCAATTATAGATAGATGGGGAGAAAGAAGAAGAAGAAGAAGAAGAAGAAATAGAAACAGAGACTCAGAGAGAAAGATGATGATGATTTTGTAATTGAATGAATGAATCTCTGCTCTCTCTGATATCTCTATTTCATCTTCTTACTTTTCTTGGGTCTCAGATTTCTTGTTTGACTTTCATTCCATTTTTCAATCAATCAATTCATTAAGTAATAATTTTCTAATTAAGAAGCAAATACAAGAAACGAAACAAAGGAGAAAGTCCCTGCCGTTTGGGGGACTTGTCTTGGTCGTCAGTTTGTTGTTCCAACTTCCGCCCGCCGGCTGCCTCTAGACTTGGACTAAGACTACCAAACGAAACCAAATGTGGGGGCAGGAAGAAGAATGGTCAATGCTTTTTTTTTACCCTTATGAATAATAATTAGTAAAATTTAGAAATAATTTATCTCTCAAAACTATACATTTTTGAAAAGTATTTACAAATATTTAGGTAACGAATATAAACATATCAAATTAAACGTATTGCTTATCCTAACGATAATTAATCAAAAAGATAGTTTCAGAAATATCCCTTTATTTAATGAGATTAGTGGGACAAAATTTTAAAATAAGTAGGTCATCCAATAATGGGACGGAGGGAGTATTAAAGTTTGAGTTAACTACTTCCAGAATATTTGAATAACTACTGGATGTGTTCTTGTAGCTACTTTTGGGTGCACGATTTTGGTTTCCCTGAGCACTCGCCGCTATTACCGGACCGTAGAAATCCTATAATAAAAATTAACTCAAAAATCAAGAAAAGTCTAGAAATATTCACTTGATGTCAAACTTACGGTGCTAGTCTTCGTGCATAAAGTTGTCTAGCACAAATAAAACCCAACAACACTCCATTTTGTAATTACCAAACACCATGGTTCTACGACAATGGAATGCACGGGTTACCACACACCATGGTCCTAAGACCATATATGGCATGCATAAGTCACCACACACTATGATTCTAGGACCATGTCATGAAGAATTCACAAAACACTATGGGCCGCCTGTAAAAAAGAAGGTTTAACAAGAAAAATTGTAAGAAAAAAAGAGTCACAAAACAAATAAATAAAAGGTAATAAATCCGGTCTCAATCCTTCCTATTACATGCTTAACCATTCAAGTTCAGTAAATGTCAAAACACAACAATTTATAGTCATAATTTAGGTATATAAACCATTGGGTTTTAAAAACCATGTCGAGTTCTCTTGATATTGATATTATCCGACTATCTAAAGCCTTTGTGCACAAAGTTGACTAGCACTAATAAAACCCAACAATGGCATGCAGAAGTCACCACACACTATGGTTCTAGGACCATGGCATGAAGAAATCACCAAACATTATGGGCCGCCTGTAAAAAAAGATCCAACAAGAAAAATTGTCAAAATGAAAATGTCCCAAAAAGAATATAAAAAAACTAATAAATCCAGTCTCAGTCCCTCATATTACATGCTTAACCATTTAAGTTCAATAAATGTGAAAACACACAAGCTATATTCATAATCTAGTTTTACTAAAGCTACTTGTAATTTTGGTTGTTCAGATCCAACTTCCAAGGTTAAGTAGCTCATCATAGAAGGTGAATCAATCACTCATGTAAGCAATTCTTCTTGTCTGCCACACCAGCAGACCTGCAGTAATTGCCAATAATTGAAGCACAAATTAGGAAAAGAGATTCCAGACACAAATATGTAAAAAAAAGTACACATGTACATAAAGCATTATCCTCCCTGAGCATACAAGACTATGATAATGCCTAAATTTCAAATTTTTACAGTTAATTCATTCTTGATCCTGATATCATCTGAATGATCTCAAGCCTCTATGCATGATGTTGACTCCAATGCAGTTGACATTGAGCATATTTTATCATTTCTTCTTGTCTGCCACACCAGAAGACCTGCGGTAATTGCCAACAATGGAAGCACAAATTAGGAAAAGAGATTCCAGACACAAATATGTAAAACAAAAGTACACATGTACATAAAGCATTATCCTCCTTGAGCATACAAGACTATGATAATGCCTAAATTTCAAAATTTTACAGTTAATTCATTTGTGCATTCATATGACTCGTTGGATCTACTAGTTCTTAAGTTCAACCTAAACAAAAGTACAAACGTAAACAAAAGTATTATTCTCATTGAGCATAAGAGACTACATTAATGCCAAATTTCAAAAGTTCATTGTTAAGTCATTTGTGCATCCATATAACTCATAATTCAACTAGTTCTCATGTTCAAACACAATGAAAGCAAAAATTAGAAAAAGAGATTCCAAACACAAATATGTAATCGTAAGTACACATGTACATAAAAGCATTATCCTCAGTGAGCATACAAGACTACTATAATGTCGCCATCTACAAAAGTTTGCAGTTACTCATGCGTGCTATTATTTTCAACATTAAACATGGAATAATTTTGTAACCACTAAAAGTATTAAGTATGTTTTTGATGTTCTTTTAATCCCCAAGTAATACTCTTCCCAGTCCCTACATTCATTCATGTAAATTTATATAACTCTTTCACAAGAAGAAATTAACACTCAGAGATCTCTTTTTAAGTTATCAAATCCCAATCGTCTTTAAACATGATCCAAGAAATATTATATTGATGGACAAGAAAGATGCAAACCATATATGACAACAAATTTTGGAAGATGGTATTCCTTGAGAAATACACATCAGTCACTGAAAACCAGAAACGACAAAACCTTTTGGCTAGCTATTATACATGTTTTTTCAACTTAAGACAGTATAAGCAACTATGATATATCCAAACATGGTATATCTATATAAACACAGTAACTGAAAACATAATAAACTATAAGAGATTACCAACCATGTTTTTGGAACAGAAGAGTAAAGTAGTCGAAGAGAGTAGCAACAGGTGGTTAGACTTGTATGCATCATCTGAATGAAAACATGGTATATCTATATAAAGGCAGTAACTGAAAACATAATAAACTATAAGAGATTACTAACCATGTTTCTTGAACAAGAGTAAAGTAGTCGAAGTGAGGAGAAACAGGTGATTGGACTTGTATGCATCATCTGAATGAAAATAAATTTTCAGTATAACTTGTATTTAAACCCCGTCAAGTGTCTTCATAAATAAGAAGCAAAAAGACCAGTAGAATGATATATTAAATACAAATACAAGTCATACTGAAAAGTTATCTTAAATCAAATGATATACAAGTCTAATCACTTGTTGATACTCTCTTTGGCTACCCTACTCTCTACTTTATCCATTGACAGGGATACTACATATGTGCAACCTTAAACATGAGTAACGTGAGTAACTCGCCCTAGTCCCTATATTCGGTGATGTCAATTTATAGAAATCTCTCACGACCAGAACTCCAACATTTAGGATAACTTTTTTTTAGTTATCATATCCCAAACATCTCAAAAACACAGGTTCATTGAAATATTATATAGACGAACACGAAAGATGTAAACCATATATAATGATTTTTCTAAGATAGTATTTCTAGACAAATACACTTCAATGGTATATGCCATATCCATTTTTACGTATTGTCTTCCATGAAATACACTTTCCCTCTTTTGCACAGCGATAATATTGTCGCTACAAAATGCAGGAAAAGAAAATCTTAGGGAAGTTTCGAGTCTGCCAAAAGGTATAATAATAATAATAACTCAGACTGACCACCTCACCACTTAGCAAATCCTAAGCATTTATTTTCTGGCCACTGCTTAACCATATTTCTAACATTAGAGTTTTACAACCAATAGCAATATCTCGCTTAATCGGCCTACCATTTTTTTTTATCCGTCAAACACCCACCACCAACATCCATAAACATTCATCTTTCCTAGATCCTAGAATCTCCCTTGCAACCCCAAAATTCAGCATTTTGATTTGGAAAGCTCTACATTTGTGACTCCCTTCCTAATAAGCAACTGATGTTCTTTAAAAACCTAGCAACATCAGTCACTTGCATGAGTTGCAATAACCACGCTGAGTCCACTACCCATCTATTCTTAATTGGTAACTTTAATTTTAATCTTATGACTTCAGGAAAAAAAGAAACAAAAAACAGACTCACTAACCTTTAACATTGAAATCTCTTTAGGACCCCACTCAATTGGTAGGTGTTTTCCAACACGTTTTTTCTCTTTATCATCAACGTCATGGTGTTTGTCCGACTGTTGTTTTTCTCAATTGGATCGTGGTAGTTTTATTTGAAGTGGTTGAGCAACTTCACATTCTTCTTCCTCTTCTTGGACTTGACCCCTCCATACAACAATCGCATTCAACCTCCTATGCAATTGATTGAATTAGTGTGTTAAACATTAAACTCAACATAAAAAGAAAATATAAAATAGCCAGGGTTTTCATTTGACTCCTCATGTTCCTCAACCTAAGTTTTCCCAACCCGGAAAAGCTTTAGGTCACTACACCAAAACCTCCGATTTGGGACGAATATACGCGTTGCAATGAATTTCACCAACGCGTACATCCGTTGGGAATATGGCGTAGCAAATTTTTGTGCAACGCGTAAATCCGTTGGTCAAATTAATTTGTGCAACGCCTAAAAACGTTGGTCACCCAATTTACCAACGTTTCTTGAGCAACGTATTCTTTAATTTGTGTAACGTTTACTATAATTTAGGCAACGTATTACTCTAATTTGAGCAACATTTGTATACGTTGCAAACCAATTTACATGTATTAAAAAAAAATCCCACAATAATTTCGGGTAAAAAAAAAATTCCTACGATAATTCCGGCGGTTTTCTGCACCTTCATATACTATTGTAGATCAATTAAAAGACCCAATTTTTCAAATGGTTGGTCATCACAATTCATCAAGATATATTCATAAAAAAGAAAGGCCAAGTTTGAACAAGTATATAGATATAAGATGAGATTGCCATACATACATGTGCAGAAAATTTACTAAGAACATTTATACCAATTCCATACGCGAGACACAGAGCATATGCAGGTTGGAAATTTGCATAAAATTCGAAAACATCCATATACTACTCTTCTAACCTTTTCTCTTCAGTACAACCTTCTGACCAGGTTGAGTGCCAGGAGGAACCTGTAACCAAGACCAGGATAAAATTACATTACCTGGGATAAGTTCTGAATACATAATTGAATAAAAAATACTACATATAGATATGGTCGTCGTAAAAATTATGAGCAGAGAACTACAGATGGGCAATTTAGGATTTGTCCCATAGTTTCCAGACACGATAAATTGATCTTTCATCCAATAAAGTAATAGAAAGAACTCCACATACCTTGAGAACAACATCCCGGTAAGAGTTGGGACTTGAAATTTTCCACCAAGAATCGCCTATAAAAGAAACAACCCAAAAAAGAATCTGGTTAATATTCCTCATGCATGAACTAGAAACTCATTCTTACCTACAATACAAATAGAAATTTTTTGTTATTTCACCGCTTAAGTACAAGAAGCTGATTCAGCAAGTTCAGGTAACCCATACAACCACACATGGAAACTCGAACCTCACCAGCTCACCAGTAACTCAGAAATAAACTCATGGAAACAAAGTAAGAACATGTGCAAAGGTATGCGTGGATAAGCACCTCATGAAGAGAACGGGTATTGTTGCAGAATCGAGCAAGCTCAGTGTAGTTTGAGGCAGTTAATCAACTACAAAAATCAATTCAGAAATAAAATCAGATAGGAATAGCTGATCAAGTGTAGTTGGATGCTGCTTCAGATAAATTCAAATGTTGCAATACTCATTGGCATAATTTATGCAAGTTTTCATACCGGTTACCCTGGACACGATAAATCTGAAAAGTAAAACTAGAGGATAAATATCTGCCAATTAGAACTGAAGCCCCATCATGATCATGTCCTAGAAGATGGTTAATCAGCTAAAGCATCTAAGCAAGCTATACATGACAGCGTATGCTAATACACAGTATACACATATGCAACTTTGTTATCTCCTAGCAGCCACAGTATGCAGACAACATCTGGAGATCAAATAGCAGCCACTGAGCATACTGTTTAAAATGCACTTGCTCTAAGAACTGCCACTTTGATAATATATGAGTTTGATTGGGAGTATGATATTCAAAATGATACCTCTGGACAGGATATTGTAGTTCAGTAATAAACTTCCCACTTTATGGACGTGATATTCAAAATGCTGGTCCGGTGTTGTTAAGTTCCGCCTGCCATGAATAAAGACGAGAAACACATAAATAAAATTAAAATCATAAGATATTATTCCTGAGTCTAGAAGCACAAGAAGGTACATGTAAAAGAGGGTTATCATAAGTATTTTTATCTACCGTAAGAATGTAAATGGCGTAGGTTTCGTAACCTGAAGGTTCTAGCTTGTTTCATGGACCAGTGTGTTAGTAATGGAGGAGCCACTGGCAATGGCCCAGAAGCATCAGTTTGGGAATTAGTATAACGCAACACTGATGTTGTGGTAAGATTGACTCTTGTGAATTGTGTGGAAGCTACGATGTAGTAGTCTTTGACCGGTTGGTCGAAGCTTACTAGAACAGAAACAGATTTGCCCACATGTATGTCAAGGGAATCATAATAGCTTTGAACAGAAACAGATAGGAATTGGTGAGGATTCAAATGCATACCTTTCACAAATAAATCAGATAGGAACACCGGCCGTTGAGCATCGAATTGGATAGCAACTCTTCAATACTCCACAAGCAACTAAACTGCAATCACCACATCAGACTTGAAACAAGAAATCCTTCACTAATAAAAGTTTCAAACCACATAGGATGATAGCCTTTGCGAGACCATGAGGTATAGGATGCTCTGCATTGATCCTATTAAACATGCAATAACCATCAAGTTCTTTTGACGTACACTCACTAGCATTTACAATGAGTGGTGAGCCCTTACATGTAAAATATGTGTTAGTAGTTTTTAAACGCAAATTTCTTGGGAACTATAACTAGTTCAAAATGTCAAAACATTCACCAAAGTCATAAGTCACTTTAATGGTCCGCATTCTGCATGAATATTTTTCTAAATTTCACCTTGTTATCTATGTAATATGGATTGTTTACCATTTGCATTTTAGGATGATCCCAATCCTGTTTTACCGAAGACTTTGTAAAAGTGAGTGATATGCTTTCTTACTTAAAAGCATAATGGGAGGGGGTTGTGCATCTAGTACTTTAGAAAACACTTATTGAGAGACATGTCGTTACTTCGCATTCTGTTAATCTTCTCGTCCACTTAAACACAGTGATGTATGTATGATTCCTTTCAGAACGAAACATCATGTCACAACCAAAGTGCCCTTATGGTTATGTCAAAGTCTGTGTGAGTCAATTTTCAACATTTCATCGTCGGAGTCAATATGGATTCAATAATCCAAATTAACACTATAGTGATTTACATTTCACTAAATTGACTCATTAGTTTCTCTAAAGTATGTTTCCTTCCAAATACATTAGAGACTATAAAAGATGCAATCAATTACATTCTCATCACAGTCAGGTTCCACATGATATTTATTTGCATGGGTTTCTTTGGAATTTAACAAGGTGTGATTATCTCTCGGTACATATAGAGATTTTGTGACGTCTTTGTTTTATCTTGAAAACAAATTTTTTGAGTAGTGCTGCGCTCGATGATCCAATCCTCGTAGTCACATTATAAGGAAATAGTTCAACAACTAGTATAAATTCCTTAAGCTGGTGGGAGGGAAACCACTATCTGTTAGACATTGAGTCTTTAGATATTAAATGAATGGTGTGGCCTTATTAGTAACAAAAGTGAGATTTAACTCAAGTACTTCAGAGTGAATATATGTTACGTTTCAGGGGGAATGATATATTTTTCATCCGGATATATCTCAAGTTCTATAAAGAATTTATGTCTCGTGGAAATGATGTACTTTTCATTCCATAAGCGCAGACATTGGATCTAGTTCAAATAAATATCCAATTTGCTAGGTAAAGTTTTTCTTGTCATTTAAAGTATGATCTTCTTATGGAAATTGGTTGCTACTATGGTACCCGCATTACATTGGTTGTACCAATACCGGTAAGAAGATTCATTCCCAACTCTTTGGTGAGAGCTAGAATTACATCTTAGCTTCATCCCATGTTCAATTGATACCTGTACTTTAGTGTCATTACTGCTGGGGGAAAAAATACATCTTTGTCTCATGATATATATGTCCATTTTCACATGCTTTATATGAGTCGGTATGTTTAATCCTCATTACTTCGGGGTTCTTTCCATTTTCAATTTTTTGCTACATTTAGCTTAATTTGAGAAATTTCTTTATCTCAACAGGCCAAGAGAATCTCACTACACATGTCAACCACTTACTTTAGGTTGAATATATTACTAAAGATAGTTCTCTTGTTGTCATAATTCAACATATACTGGTTCGTTAGTATCATGGATGAAGTAGATACATGGAAATTATCTGACTCGTATCATCTTTTGTGAGTTCTTCTACAAAAATTGGAATACATGTGATTTTATTTGAACGTATGTTTTGAAACTACTGACAGATTAATAGTCGAGCAAGTGGATTACATTCTACAGAACATTCAAATTTTGAGGAGACAATATCAAGTACGCAATAATGGTCCAAGTACTTCTAAACCCCAAATAAATACATTTGAATCGAGTTGGTACAACCGATTAAACAAAAGACACCATTCAACTATAGCCAATATCATATTCAAGAGAACAAAATAGCATTAAGACCAAAATTCTTAATGATCGAGATCAGCAATCATAATTTAAATTGACCATTTATATACCATGGAAATATCTTAAGACAAAAATAAACAAAACTAGGCATATCGTAAATAAAACAAATAAATAAGCCTAGCAAGTACTCAATGTAAAATCCCACGTTATAGTTACATACCTTGTACTTTGGTTCCTCCTGTATATAGACAGAACCAAAACAGTTTTAGACGTGCACAGACCAAAAACCCAGCTAGGAAGGAATAGGACACATATTCAAAGCTGGACCGGGTTGGTTGGACTGACTAGACTGGACCGGTTGGACCGGGTTGGTTGGACCGACTACCCCTGATTTCTTCTTCCAGCGGACGAGAGAATTGGGAGATTCAACCGCCGCAGAAAAAAATTGACGTACAACAACAAAAGAAGATTAGAATCAATCTTGACGCCAATATATGATTCACATATTATATATCAATCATTTTATCATCATATGAATGAATATATTATTACAAAATATATATAATCATGTGTCATGGTATAATATATAATAGATTCAAAACACAATTTTCAACATTATCTGATTTGAACAAAATAGATCATGGAAATTTGATTTGAACAAAATAGTTCATGGAAAAAAAAAAGAAATATTCTTTTTAATTAATCAATCATGGAAAAGAAAGAAAAAATATATATGACAAAATAGATCTAACTTAGCTGATTAGATTCCATCAATTTCGATATTAGCTCGACCATAATCCATATGTAGAAAAACAATCAACCAATCCAATATAGCTCTGCGGTATAGCTTCGTGCATGATAACGTGTTGCAGTAGAATAATACGAAAATAGAAATAGGCAAAGAAAGAGAAGGATTCTATTGATAAGAGAGTTTTATATGTTACATGGATAGATTATCCTTTATATACATGGAGAGGGGAAAACCAAAAGACTTCCGTTTTTGGACCGCACATCCATGGGCATGGGTCCTTTAACATAATAAAACTTATACCTATTCATACATAATAAAACTTATATATTTTCTTCTAATTTTCTTAAAACATTTCCTAAAATAATAATGTTACCCAGTTTATAGTTTTTAATATATAAATTTTAATTTTAATAATAACATAACATTAAATATGTTAGTCAAGGGTTATAGTCATGACATTTCATAAAATTCCCTTAATAATTTGACTTTGTCAATTAAAACTGTTAATAAAAAACGGAGGGAGTATTTATTTACACTCCACCTACTATTTACACCCCTAGCAGTTGGGGATAGCAAAAGCGTTTCAGCGGGACACTAGGACATATCGTGCTCGTGGGTTTATTAGATCGAGTTGAAGTGCGGTGGCAAATTTTCGTGATGCCTGCTTTTTGGTCATTAGTAACGGTACTGATTGTATAAATACAGTACTGGTGATCGGCCATTACCATCGAATTGTCCACTTTTATCAATATTATAGTTCCCTTCTCTTTTTTTCTTTCAGTAAAAACGATATAATCCATGTCAATGAGATCAAAATATCTTTTTTTCCTGTTTGTCTTTTTATTATTTAGTAATGAATATTAAAATATATTAGCTTTAAAAATTAGTGTGGCTAGCTGCTACTGTTGGGACTGTACGTGGCAGGGAAAAGATGATAGAATTCTGTTAATTCGATCGAGTTAGCTACCGGGTTAGCTTTGATCTGCTGCTGCTGGTACCTACATATACTAGTCTATTTGTCATTGGATTTTCGTTGATCCTAGGATTCATCCATTATTTCTAGGTTCATGATTTTTTGTTTGAGCTAAGCTAAGTCATATGATATGCAGTTAGATTAGCAATCCACATCAGTTAGGACAACCTCCTAAGTCCTATTTATGTATGTAGAAACGATATAAATCCATGTCAATGAGATCTAAAAGTCCTTCTTTCTTTCTTTCTTGTTTGTTTGTTTGGTAATAAAAATTAGTACGTGGCAGGAAGATGTAGGCAAAAAGATGACCGAATCTTGTTAATTCCGTCGAGCAGGCTATAGGAGGAGAGGTTGATTGTGCCAGAAGAAAGGCATTTATTCTCCCCGCATTTCCAAATACATTGGCTCTAGCTTATAAACAAGATGATGTTGTTTTCCTTTGGATGATGATAAATGCATGCAACTTGGGCGGATAAATTAGCTAGTTTGTAAATTAACTACTTACATACTCAAAAAAAAAAAAAAAAAAAAAAAAAAAAAACTAGCTAGAGCAAGTTGCAACGGATCATCATTTGATCCGCTAATGGAACCTACATACTCTATTTGTCATTGGATTTCCATTGATTCATGACTTTTTGTTTGAGCTAATACTAAATATACTTACGGAGCAGGAGCATATCATTCAGTAAGTGATCATGACCATGCATCGTTCATTTGTTTTTAATAAAGTGGAGATTTGAATTACGTATATGTTAATAGCTGTAGGAGCAGCAGATATTAAAGAGAAAAGAAAAGAGATAGATGCTATGGCTGCTTTAATAAATAAAATCTCATTTGTTAATCATGATGATGGGATCATGTCATGCAGCGGAATTGCATGTGAACCCCAAAAATAAATCCATAAAAATAAAGAGAAAAAGAAAAAGAAAAAACAACGACAAGCTTCAATCCCACAAAAGCCAAAGCTAATGTAATGCACATATTATATTTACTTATACTGTATCATCTATGACTACTGATCTTATCATCAATGAACCAAAAGCTTGATTTTGCTCTGTCTATTATGGATATAATTAAGATCCAATCAAATCTCAAGTCATTACTTCATTATGAGTATTAGAAAAAGTGGAAAATAGGTAGCTTAGCCAGCTAATTAATTAAGCCACCGCCACCATCTCTGTGTATTAACATCGACGACGACTGATCCACTCGTCTCTTTTTGTCCAATAAAGATAAAGAGATCAAGAGAGAAGAGGTCATATATACCTAGAGAATGATCCCTGCAGAGTAATTAAAGCGAGCGAGCTGATCAGAGTGGCAGAATGAACAACAATAGTGGGAGTGGTAGTGGTAGTGTTCATCATCAGCAGCAGCACCAACAAGAGTCGTCTAATTCAGGGCTTGTCTTGACGACGGACCCAAAGCCAAGGCTTCGATGGACGCCTGAGCTTCATGATCGTTTCGTCGATGCTGTTGCGCAACTCGGAGGACCAGACAGTATGTACATACATCTATATCTTATATATAAATTATTGGCCATTTGGTTAAATTTAGATCGTTCAAACTCAATGATCTATATATATATATATATCTAGCTCTCTTTAGTTTGTTATATGTTTGGATGCTAATAACTATTCTTTGTACAAATAGAAGCAACTCCGAAAACAATAATGAGGGTGATGGGCGTCAAGGGTCTAACTCTATACCATCTCAAGAGCCATCTTCAGGTAATATCTCTCTCACACACACACTTACTGTAATTTATACTAGTTGGCCGGGATGGCTGTTATATCTATCTCACACATATCATTATGCATGGGATGTGTACAGAAATTCCGACTTGGCAAGCAACCACATAAGGATTTTCATGATCTTCAGAACTCGGTCAAGGATTTTGATCCAAGAGGTAACCCAATTTTCACTTTTGTGCAATCTGATGAATAATTGGCTTAATTCCAAACCTCATGTTTCATTCATTTGATCGTATTCCACATTAGATATGCAAAGAAATTCTGCTTCTGGTTCGGGGATAATGGGTAATCGAAGCAACATCAACGAGTATGTAGATTACTCACTCAATCTCAGTCTTTACAAAACCCATATGTACACGCATTGATGTTAATATACAGGAACATGCACATGATGAACGAGGGACTCAGGATGCAAATGGAAGTAAAGAGGCGATTGCATGAACAACTGGTGGTACAAAGACACCTTCAGCTCAGGATTGAAGCTCAAGGGAAGTATATGCAGACTATATTGGAAAAAGCTTGCCAAACACTTATTGGTGGCGCTCACGAGAACGTCCCATCCGCCTCAGCCTCACCCGCGCTTAATAGCAATGCACTTCATCATATGGCTGCTGGAACAAGGACTGCCATGATGAGCAGCAATAACAACAAAAGCGCAGCTGCGGGGTTTGCTAATTCTACGAGTTTTCCTAGCCTTGAAGATCTACACATTTACGGATCTGGCGCTCAATCAACAGTAGGAGACCATCAACAAATAGCACTGGATGACAATGTTGGTGGGGATCAGACGATGAAACAACAAATGATTGGGAGATCACCATCTCTCAATGAGATTAACGTAAGTCGCCTAGGAAAGAACTACAGGAGCGGTAGTAGCAGCAATCAGCAACCTGCTTTCATATGGGATGATGATTTTAGACTGCAACAACAGCAGCACCAGTCATTTGGTACATCAACAGCCTCGTCATCCGCCCCGTGTTTGTTATCTGTAGGTAATTCCCAACAAGATGATTCCTTCATGGGAATTGCTCATATTGAGGATCCAACCGGAGAAGATCGTGATTACCATAACTGCGGCAACAATGATGATGAAACAGAAGAGGGAGGCGAAATTTGACATTTATCAATGGTTCGCCCCCCGGTTAACAATTCTTTCCTTATCAAATCCTTTACAATATATTCCCAGTACAATATCAGGTAGCAACCATTGTTGTCAGCCATAGTTCCGTGAAACTGTAATTTCCCCTAGGACCAAAGATCTAACTTTCCCTGTTCAGATCTCTATATTATTCTTATATAATTTTACATATTCATTTATGTTTATGTTTTGTACATTTTGTTTGTAAAAACATCAGAATGTTCAGATAAGAACTATAACTACTTAATGTATCATATCACTTGGCTAATTAGGAAGATTGGCGGCATCACGAATGTCGGATGGAGGAATGAAGTAATCAAGTGAAAGCCCAGGCACATTGAACATGATGTCGTCAATCTTCCAAATTTCTTCCATTCTAGTCCTGCTGTTTCTGATCGTTGTTGATGACGACTCTCCAAATCGGAACAGTGTAGCAACAGATGTTCCCTGGTGAGCAATTAAGAGACCTTCAACATCTCTATAATCTCTCATACTTGTCCCAACTGTTGTCTCCCAATATACTATTCCCTCTGCATCGTCATTATCAGCATCATAATCAGTATTCCCCACTGATAGTACTTTAGTGAGATGTGAATCCTCCATGTGTACCAGAAGCCCACTCTTCTGACTAAAGTAACCATATAACACATGTCTCATCACTTCACCTCTACCACCGCTGCTTCTCTCCATTACTTCGTCTCGATCTGATGTCACTTTTAGAATGAAGCAATCCTCAGTCCCTATACGCTTTTCGCCTAAGCATTCTGCTTTAGAAAATAAATTTGCTGTGCTTTTCGGATCTAAGCCCTGCAGGGAATAAGGAACAATTGTATGATTCCAATTGAGTTTATATACACCAGGCAAACATCAATGTTGAAATTTACTGAGAAACACACTTTCTGAAGAAGCTGAACATGAGGAAAGTTTGAATCAAGTATGTGATTATAAATGTTACCTGAATAATGCGGCGTAGTGGACGAGGGGGACCTTTTGCGGCATGCGTACCAAGCCAAGGTGTGTTTCTCCACACAATCTTCCCATTACTTCCCGCGACGACTTTATTACCTCCTTGGATCACCAACTCCAAAGACCACATTCCAGGATTCATTTGCCATATAACAAAGCAACCATTAACACGAGCTCCAATTCTACTGCCTGACCTCCTCCCCTTGTCTATCCCAATCTCCGTCTCATGACATACCATCTTGACAGTACCTGATGCATACATGTTCTTAGAAATCTTATCGTGTTTTAAGCACCCAGTTGCTGCTAAGTACTGGTGTATGATATAGTAAGCTGATGAAGCTCCCTGAAAATTTTGTATTTTCAACTCATTAGTTCCTTGGTTATAAGTTATGACGACAAAACAGAGTACACCGAGAAGAACAGATATCAAAGACGAGATGCTACTGTGGCTTTTCCTACTAGTTAAAAGAGTGAATCTGAGGAGTCTTACGATTGAGATTCCACGAAGATCAGGAAGAGGATGGCGGTAAGTTGATGGCGGTGAAGAATGGTCAGGTAACAGGGGAACTGGAGCAAGAGGGCATCCCAAAACACCAAGCAAAACCCTGATCAAATCTGGTCTAGATTTGGATGCAGCAGTGCACACAGAAAAAGATTTCCAAGCAACAATTAGCTTCTTACTATAATTGCATTTTCCTCCTACTCTTGCTCGTACTAGTGTTACATGTACATTACGATGGTGATCGTCATCAGCACCCAAAAGGGAATCAAGATCTGGGTCTTCCATTAAAGGTGTTAAAGTTCCTGCAGGTCGATGGTCGATTTTGCATGACGAAGATCTCTTCATAATCTATCCACTGTTTACTCCAATATGATCAAATAGCACCGCCTCTTCTTCTTGATAATCCTACCATCAAAATCCATCAATTAGAAATTAAAGCTTAAACATGAATAATTCAAGTGAATTTAATTATCTGACGAGCGAATTGGAAGCAGAAGATGAAAAGATGCATACTTTTAGTTGCTTTATTCTTCTTCGCCGTCGTCTTCTGCCTTGTGCATTTGGACCCCCTCCTGTCTTTCCATTTTGATCTCTTCTTGTAATTTGTCCCCTCCCGATCCTTTTCCAACATAAAAATCAACAAAAGACAAAAATAAAAAGAAAGATAGGATGGAAGGAGAACCGTCTCTTTCTTACTTTTTCTTTTCTCTTCTTTATTGTATAAATCATAGCTTTCCTCCTTTCACTCATTTGAATGAATGACCCTTGCAAGTGAAGAAATACACTTTTCTTTCAGTTTACCAACAATATCTAACTGCAAAAGTTTCAGAGTCACAGCAAGGTGGGGAGGTGGTCATGGTCAATAGGTTTGATGGAGGGGTCATATCAAAACATAAAACAAAGTGATGGATGATGAACAACTAGGACCTACAGGGGATCTTCAAAGCTAAGCTACGGAAATGGAATTTAAGGTTAATCTGTCTATTTTTCAGTGGGCTCCATTTACTAGTAGTAACAATGACAATAACAGCAAGAATCACAATTCGAAACCCACAACCAAAAATTATGATCATTTATTGAGCATTTAAAAATTTTGTATCTCTGAAATCATCTCAGCTCACTGCATCTTATTAAGCTTCAGCAGTTGTAAATCGTAATCCTTCCTAGATATACAGTAGGTAGTGCAATCAACAAGTAAAAATAGCAGAATTATTCGTCATATCATTTCCTCTCACTACTCCCTAACTGTAAGCTAGACGGATTTTAAGTGGATATCTTAGACTTCAAGGCTTTAAGATAATTTTTGAAAGGGTGATGAAATTCTACACTACCATTTACTAGCCCTTACAATTCAAACAGAATGAAAAATCATAAGATACCAGTCGTTAGTGCACAATGTTATATAACAACGAGTTCGAAGAAGTCACCAAGCCAACTAAAAGAGATTGTGCTAGATGTGCATATAAAATAATAACACACGGAAGAAAGATAGAAAAAAAAAAAAAAAAAGTCAAAATTGAAGGGACTGCAATAGGTGTGGACCAATCTATTGTAGATTGGACATCAGAAAACTGAATCGCAGTAATTTACTTTAACAGGGAAAAACAACAGCTAACTAATTCATCCGGTGATAATCAAGTGTGTAACAACAAGAGGTAAGTGATAAGAAAATTCTACTACCTGTAATTGGCATTGCAAATTCGAAAGAAACAAGTAGGTGCTGATATATGTACAAAAAGGTGTTTTTCCTTTACAGTAAGACAGCTAAAATAGGCAACGCCCTAAACAGATCTAGCTAATTGATACCCAGAAAAGACAAAGAGGAAGGCTCTTACAGGTGTGTGACATGCTCTTCATCTGTTGGACTTAGGATTCGGGCCTGGCCAGTTGAGAAATGTGTAACCTTGTAATGATGATGGCAAGTAAGTCTGCAATGAGGAAGATAATGGGTCATTGGGAGGGTAAATATAACCCTTACCATACCCGATCTCCTTCATTAGCTTAGTTGTGGTCTATTTCTCAAATGCAGAGGCACTCCCTCGTTCTGCCCTGCTGATTCTTTAACCATCTTCTGCGCAGCTCCTATCGCTTGGTAAACAGCAACAGATTCAGGAGCCAAAGCCAAGTAAGCAACACATTGCGCTAAGATCCCGTTGCATTCCAATGAAATGGCAAGCTTGGTAACAAGCAAGTGACTGATTGAGTGCAGTTGGGTCTGCTAATCCAACATATTCACAAGCAAACCAAATGAGTCGTCGAGGAATATAGAGAGGTTCTTCACCTCCTTGTAACATTCTATCTAACCAGTAAATGGCTGCACTGGCATCACTGCCTCCCATCGATTTGTGAAGTGCAATAATAAGATTATAGTGTTCTTCCCCAGTTTACACTGCAAAGCTTCTTTAGCATCATCAACAGAGACAACAGCTCCATCAGATTTTGAATCTGAGCCAACCACATTTTCCCCATCTACAACAACAACAACAGGAGTTTCATTATGAGCCTTTTCTTCATTTCCCTTGACCCGTCCTGCAGCAATAGTCGCAGAAATTTCCAGAGCATTCAAAGCCACGCGGGCATCACCATCACAATTCAAAGAAATAATTTCAAGGACTTCTTCTTCCACCCTCACATTCACAACCCACAATTTCAGCCAACCCCTTTTCCTCCGAATCAATTGCAGCTCTATTAAGCAAAGTCACGATATTTTCAGGCTGCAATGAATTCAATGTAATCAAATGAAAAGAATGGTTCTCAGTAGTTGCCCCAATAAACACACAATACTAGCATCTTCAATAACAGGCAAGCAACAATGGGGTAATCCAATGAAAAGATGGGTTCTCATAGTTGCCCCAACAAAGACAATACTAGCATCTTCAATAACAGGTAAGAATGAATCTTGTTGTGCTTCATTAAACCTATGAGGTTCGTCAACAGACTCTCTAACTAACATCCTTAACACCAGCACTAACGAAACAAATCGATAAGAATTAGAAGAAGCTGAATCTAGCAATGGATGTCTTACCAGTAGCCCACAAGATAATTGAAGGCAATCTCTCTGAATTTAAAGAAGTCCTGATAATTGAATTTAAAGAAGGCAATGGGTGTCTGGCCCTATCTATGACATCTTCGATTCCTTATTATTAGATGGAGATGGAGATTCTTCAATGGTATGGCATAAATTGAGATTTGGAAGGGATGAACTGATGATAAAGTTTGGGTTCAACGGGTAAAGAAGAATGAGGATTGTCAGGGTTAGGTGTTTGTAAGAGGAATCGATTGACGGTTGTGGAGGATCCATTGAGTAGCTTTGAGAGTGCATTTGCCACCGCTGGCGGCTAAAGCCAGCGAGTCAGTCAGAGTTATTAAACAATAATTCCCACTTCTTCCCGACATAACCCTTGGAAACCACGACTGTTGTTATTCCCCGCCAAGACAAAGAAATAAAACTTTTTTGGCGCCAAAAATGATTTCCCCACATGGGATCATTGGGATGGTCTGCTTCTATCGGTATGAGAATCGTGACGGTGACACTGTCATGTACCTGAGTACGATGACAAGATTGGGGTGATAATTTGAGGCTAAACCTCTCTCAATTCCGAAGAATCGGGCCTCTCTGGTTCAAAGAACACAGCCTAAAGAACAAAGTTCTAATTGATTGATAATTGATTAGGGTTTCATTACAGAGACTTGAGAATATATAACTCACTCACTCTCTCAAATATCTAACGACTACTAACCCGCCACGTAGTTACATCTCAACCACCCGTTACAGGTAAACACTAATTAAGCTAACTATAGACTATAATAAGATATGGACACTCCCATTCATTAACAGGTACATGACATTCCACTCCCCTTGAAAACATCCTTGTCCTCAAGGATGGAAGTGAAAAGAATCAAGCCCGGAACTCATCAGAAGACCAGAACTCATAATGCCACTGAAATCCCATATGAGACCCATAAACACCTTCATACCAAGCCCAGCCTTCGACTCAAAGTTGTAATTACACTCTGAATAGAGTTAACTCTTGCGTATTCCTTCCCCCAAGGTAAACTGGTCCCTTATCTTCATAACTCTTTGTTGAGGAGGCACCACTTGTATTAGTCTTGACTTTGCATACATATCATCACCCCTTGCACTTGGCTACAGATCTTCACTACACAGTTGAGATTAATATCACCATTTGCTTTAAGTTTCCATCTCGAGGAGACCCCAAGCCGTAATGCAAGTTGAAGTGCCACTTTATCACAATGGGAGTTTCTATTCCTTTGTATCTTCTCAATGGGAGTCAGAGAATTAATCCTTTGGACATTGTTCTGCAGCGATACTTTATCACACAACTTGCAAGCAGCACGACAGTCGCCATTTCGTTACGCTCGCTTATATCTCTTTTCGTTTAGCACTCACCAACGCCACAAACACACTATCCTTCATTACTGATCTTCAATATCGATACAATGCGCCTCCTAACGGTGTAACGGGACTGACACAATGTAGCCTTGGTTACAAAAAGGCAGAGAATGCACTTGAAGCAGCCCTCGGCGACTTGGATTCGGATACTTATGAGCTTGAACAGTACGCGGCTGTTGCTGCTCATTCCGCAGACCATTGCCAACATAGCTTGAATGCAACTAAGACGATGTCTTCATCGTTACATTCACGATTGACTAGGAGGAATAAAGATTTGAAACTACTGGCTGGAATTTGTTCTGTCATCTCATCAAGTTTCGTTCATTAACCTTTAACACATCGAATTATTACGTATTGTTTGTTGATGATTCTTTTTTTCTCATGTAAGGTTAAATGTTATGAAACAGACCTAAATGTTATGAATCTCCATCATTTTTTGATAAAAAAAAAAAAAAAAAAAATTGGAGTCTGTCAGACAACCGCACGACCATCACAGCAGGCCAAAGCCAAGCTGAGAACGATCATCTACATCCACACAATCTACATCATAGATCGGCAAACCATTAATCACGCTCTGAATGTTTAGCTTTGAACCAAGTCAGAACGTTTCTGAACTGGTGATGCGTTGTTTGAGATAACACATTTGTCCATAGAGTCAGATTACTACAAACACAAACTTATGAGGTCTTAGCGTGTTTGCCTGCTCTGATACCAATTGAAAAAGTGGGGGTCTAACAACCACACCCAATATTTCGTTTGACAATCTGTATGGACCAACTCCAATATAATTCCAAGAGAATAAACTAAACAGTCAGACTCAATCAAGAAAATATATCCAAGAACTATATCTCAATTTCTCAATACAATCTGCAATCGAATAGATAGAGATCTGTGAGCCTGATTGATATGAGAAATAACTTGAACGGTACCAAAGACCAATGTTCAAGTGTCAATCAATTTCAATCAACAACCAAAGGTTGGATAATTTACCAATTGATTGAACTACGTACGCATAACCTGTGATATTTAAATTATATAAACAAATATAATGCGGCAACGAAATAACACAGACACCAGAAGTTTTGTTAACGAGGAAACCGCAAATGCAGAAAAACTCCGGGACTTAGTCCAGATTTGAACACCACACTGTATTAAGCCGCTATAGACACTAGCCTACTACGAGCTAACTTCGGACTGGAATGTAGTTGATCCCTAACCAAGTCTCACACCGATTAAGCTACAGTCGCGTTCCTTACCCCTCTGAATCCTAGCAGGACTCTACGCACTTGATTCCCTTTGTTGATCTCACCCACAACTAAGAGTTGCTAAGACCCAAAGTCAAAGACTTTGTAAACAAATCTGTCTCCCACAAGAAAAGTCTATTCTAAATCTGTCTCCCACAGAAATACCTACGAAGTTTTGTTCCGTCTTTTGATAAATCAAGGTGAACAGGAAGCAATTGATAATCCGGTCTTATATTCCCAAAGAACAGCCTAGAAATATCAATCACCTCATAATAACTTAACTATATGGTAGTAGAACAAGTTATTGTGGAATCACAAAGAATGAGACGAAGAGCTTTGTGATTACTTTTTATATCTTACCTATCGGAGATAAATCTCGAGCAAATCTTAGAGAAGATAGTACTCAATACGATAGAACAAGTAAGATCAGAACACGCAACTACAGAGAAAATAGTTGGGTCTAGCTTCAGAATCCCTATGAAGTCTTTAAGTCGTTAACCTATAATGGTTTTAGGAAAAAACCAGGTTAAAGGAGAATCGAATCTAGTCGCAACTAGTATCACACATGAGGTGTGGGGATTAGATTTTCCAGTTGCTAGAGTTCTCCCTTATATAGTCTTCAAATCAGGGTTTGATAGCTTTGAAACAAAGCAATCAATATTCACCGTTAGATGAAATCCTGATTTAAGATTCAAGCTAAGTTTGCTTAAAACCGAAGCAATATCTCTCCACTGTTAGATGGTCTTAGCTTGTTACACACAAATTAAATATACCATCATTTAGATATGGGTAACCGTACCTAAACGTGTATATTGAGTTGGCTCAATAACAGTTAACCAAAGTTAGCCATATGAATACTTTTGTATTAACCACATTCATCTAACACTTCTGGATCAAATGATAATCAAATGAATCTAATTGTGTTACTCATAGAGTTGTTCAATTGTTTATATTCTCATAGAAGTATACAAGACACAATTGAAACAAAATCGGATTGATTCAAGAGAATCAATTCATGAACATTTTAGCCACGGTTTGCAAAGATTGCAATCCTAAATATATAAATGTATTATTTCATGAGTATGAAATCATACTTAACCAATTTTATAACTTAAACCAACTTAGTTTGCAAACGGGTACGGAAACTTAAGTTCCGGACTTTGGTCACGTCCGACAGTTCGCAAACGGGTATGCATACTGTCGTACCGGACCTGACTCAGGTGAAACCGTTCGCATATTGGTATGCAAGCTCGGTTCCCGGACTTTGACACTTAAAACCGTTCGCATACTGGTATGCAAACTTGGTTCCCGGACCCGAATCATACTACAACAGTTTGCATATTGTGTTATATCCAGACAATGGTTATTTGTTCTAAACTCCCATTTCAATCATTGAAACATCCTTAGAAGACGACAATAGCTGTCTCACACAAACTATTAGCTTATAAGTAATTTTCAAGTGATCGAATGATCAATACGAAATATTCCGATTCTACATCAAATGACCGTCTCACACAAATCATTAAGATGTTTCAAGGCAATTTTCACATGATCATCTTTTGACTCATTATTTAGTTTCCAACAAATAAATTGTTTCCAACTAAACTTGTCAAGAATAATGATGAACGTAGTCAAAGAAAAAAGCTTTCTAACACATATTTCGAGAAAGATATAAGCGAGTTAAAACTCAACTCGAAATATCAAATGTGTATAATGTAAAAGTCTATATAGTTATACGACTTAGTCTCATTAGAAGATAGTATATAATAGACTTCTGATTCATAGATAAGTTTTAGTCTCCACATACCTTTTGTTGATGAAGTTCCTCCAAGCTCTCCTCAGTAGATCTTCGTCTTCAATCGATGAACGTCGTGAAGTCTAAAGCTCAACTACGCATTCTATCCTAATCCGAGACATATCTAGAAGTAGACTAAAAATCAAGACTTATAGTTTTGATCACCTAAACTTGACAAACAAGCTTGAGATAGCAACGCTTGCGAGTTCGACCGAGCAGTGCTCTAACAGTAACCCCGTTAATGAAGGATAACAACTACAAATTGAAGCCAAAGGTGGTGCTGATGAGATAGAGGTGGAGAATTAAAGAGGCAAATTATCACCCATCAAAAGTTTCCAAAGTTATCTCTATGGAACAGATTGTATTTTGCAGTCCTAAACTTTTGGTCTTATAAGAAATTTACCGACCAAAGGTAATGCAAAGAACTAGGTACACTGGCAATGATTTATTCCAATTATAGAGAAATCACAACCAATTTATGAAACCGGAAAAATATTTTCATTAGTGACTCCATTAAGGCCAAGGGAGGTAGTTTATATACATATATTGCTAAATATTGCAACGGTACCGGCCTTATCTAACACCTAAATGGGTAAAGTCTATCAACACACAACATTCTTGATTGTTTTTTATTATTGTTATTGACACCGAAACTCCTCCCAAAATTTTATCACTGGCGTGTCATGTCGCTAAAGGACTTGTTGATGGTTATTCGTAAGGACTCACCGCGGATTCACACATCAAGGTGGAAGATAAGAGCTCGCCGTTAAATAGAGCAAATATGATAGGGTGTTATGACATTTTGGTAATATCAGATGAACTGACATGATCTTTTTGTAAATAAAATATGTCTGTCTGGTGAGGAAAACAAAAGGGATGTTTAGATGGAGACTTGAAACAACTACTGACCCAATAAAAATAAATAAAGACCCTCTCATCTCATTCATACCTCCTCTCATCTTTTTCATTCATACCTCCACAACTATCCTATTCCTCCTATACCTTGTCGTGCATGATATAAAAATAAAGAAAACCCTCTCATCTCCTCTATTTTTCTCTTCCTAACCTTAATTCAGAGAAACAAATCGAAAGAAATTGATTATAAATACTCGCACTTTTGATGGCCGTTCACAAATACCCCCAAGGCCCTTCACAAAAGCCAAAAAATAGAGACCCAATACATACCGCCAAAGACACTATAAAAGAAGAATTTGGAGGAGGAAATGGCCATTAAAGAAACCTATTCGGATTTACGCATTCCTACTTTATAAAAAGAAAAGAAAAAAGGGTCACCCTGGGGCGGAGTCAGACATCTTATTAAGGGAGAGCAAAAAAAAATTAAGGGGTGCAACTAAGGTGAAATGGGCTTTGTCACCCAAAAGTTTTCAAAATTTAGAACGATGTTTTGGGGACTACCCCAAAACAGTGGGGGACTACTTTGTGATAGAAATGTCTACCCTATATTTATAAGGGGTGTCCTAAAGTGTGGAAATGACTAACCTACCCTTAACCTAATTTAATTTAAAACAAACCTAATAACCACCTATATATATATATATATAACCACCACCTCCTCCAACCACCGCCGCCCAGCACCTACCACCTCCAACTACTACCACCACCAACCACCACAACCTCTATGTATATAGCTTAATTTAAATTATTAACGAAGATATTCTCACAAACCCATTACTTGTCATTCGTTTTTGGTTGAAGAAATGAGAAGTAATCATCAAAATGAGTTGAAAATGAAAGTTGCAGAGAGAAGTTCGGCTAGGAATTATGTGAAACAGTTTGTCGAACTAGCCGAACTCAGCTTTAATGGAGTTTTTTCTTTCAGAAAAAAGTTCGGTTACCTCGCAAAAAAAAAATTCCCAGTCGAAGTTTTAGTTCGGTTACGTCGCTACTTTTTTTCGTTTTTTTCCTAGCCGAATTTTTAGTTCTGTTTTGTCTCAATTTTTTTCTACTAACCGAACTTTTTTCTGAAAACCAATATATTGAGTTCGGTTACGTCGAGAAAAAAAATTCCCAGCCGAACTTTTAGTTCGGTTACGTCGCAACTTTCTTTTTCCTAGCCGAACTTTTCTCTGAAAGCAAAAACTCCATTAAAGCTGAATTCGGCTACCTGTGTCTTCAGAACCATTAGCCGAACTACACTTGCAGATGAGTTCGGCTACAAGGCCCGGTCCGTCCCCGCTTGCACTGATCACGTGTAACATCCGATTAAAAAAATACGTTTTTTCCCAAGTCGAATGAGTTTATCTATGGATTAAAACCCTAATAAGAAATCTCAGATGTGAAACGATCACTCTGAAAAGAAGCTTATAAGGAAAATATTGATTTGGAGGAGGAGAAGGAGAATAAATCAATCCTGGCTGTCAATTGCCTGGTTCAGGAATAATAAGGTAATAAAATCTTTTAAGAATCCTTTTCATTTTTATGCTAAAGATTTTTTGATTAATTGGATTTTATATGGCTTCATAATAATTCTGTAATTAGATGTTTGGTTGGTTATCAATACAAATTCTCTGGTTCTTTCTGATTTTTGTGTATTCAATTTTTGAATCAGAAAAATGAATCAAGTTGAGGAATCAAGTATGAAAAGAACGGATCCGACGGATCGAATCAGTGAGTTGCCTGATACTGTTCTTTCTCACATCTTATCATCCATTCCTACAAAATCTGTTGTAAGAACCAGCATATTAGCTAAAAGATGGAGATATATTTGGAAATCAGTACCTGTTATGGATTTTGATGAGAACCTGTTTCCAAGGCAAACTGGTAATGCTGAACATGAGAACACCAGCTTTGTCGGTTTCGTTGATCGGGTCATGGAATCACACGATGATACCGATATAAGGAAGCTTCGTCTTGCATTTTTCGATGCTGATATTGCTAGAGTTAATAAGTGGATTCAGATTGCCATAGATCGTAATGTGCGTGAACTGCTCATAGAGACACCTAAAAATTATGTAGAGTTCACTGAATCTCTTTTCTCTTGTGATTCACTAGTTTACTTGAAGTTTGATAGATCCTATGCTAACCTCAAACTTCCTGAATCCTTTTGTTTTAGTAGCTTGAGAACCCTATGTCTTAGTGCTGTTTATTTCCCAGAGAATGCTTTGCTTGTACAACTTCTTTCTGGTTGTCCTGTCCTTCAAGATTTGGATATGAATGGATGTCGCTGGAGTATGTTAGAACGTGAAGTTGAAATTTCTTCTCCAACCGTTACAACATTGTCTTTAGACGGTTCTTGCCCTGTGGTACGTAGCAATGGTGATTGTAAAATGAAGGACCGGACCATCAAGATATGCATCCCAAATGTCAAATCTTTTAAATACATAGATCACATTGCGAAAGACTACAACATGGAGAGTCACTTGTCTTTGGTTAACGCATTTATTGATGTCAGAATTGGAGAACCATACTGGAGTGAGGCATATGAGAATTGTGGTTACTCTGTTGTCAATCTTCTGAAAGGGCTTTCAAATGCTAGATATCTATCGTTGTCTGACTCGACTCTTGAGGTATGTGCTTCGTTTGTTAACTTTTTTGCTTTTAAATGTACAGCTGCTTGTGTTGCTTTCAAAATCTCCTAAACCTGGTTAGGTTGAATCCGAGAAACACAGATTGTATTAATTATACTATAATTGTTTGATAAATCTTGGTTTTTGACTATTGGTGATAAAATGATATCGCAGTAGCCTAACTGTTGGATGACCAATGCGCCTTTTGTTAAGAATAAATGAACTTTGAAGGAAAAGGAGTAGATGAAATTGATTGACTATTCATTTCATGATTTAACTTTATGACTGTAAATTCGATTTGTTCAATTACTGAAAAGAATTTAGTTATGGTGCTCGTGCAAACTGCAGTCCTGCATACAACTACATGTATAAGTGGATATGTTGTTTAGTAATATACAGTCTGTTAGAGGTTTTAGGTTCATTGCCTGATAATAATTAGCTAGTGCCATAGATACAGCACCTCTGATCACACCAGCACTCGATATTATTACCTGCAGGGTTATATGCAAGGATTTAGAACATTAGTTGATTCGATTAGGACTTAGGACAATGAAATACAAAGCCATGACATCGGCCAACTTACAGGCTGCTTATTTTAATTTTATGTTCTTGCACGTGTTAAGTTGGCATAGAAGGGCAGAGGTAAAACAAAAACTGATCTTCCAACTCCAGCCAGACCTAGCAATATTGCCTTAACCCCAAATCATTTTTCAGGACTGTAGAAACATGAAATGATAAGGTCCGTTATAGATGATTTAGGAGCAATTAATGGGCCAATTTTCCACATTGCCACTTTACCGATGTCAAACAAACATATCCTGTTCCCTTTTGTAGTAGTAGTTGCTCACTTCTTCTTTTCTCATCGTTTTGATTGATTTGTTGTTGTTTTTTTAATGTTTTATCAAGCTTTTATGCGATGCATCTGATTTGGAGGAGGTGCTTCCAAAGTTTCCTAATCTCGAGAAACTGGTAATCATCTCGGGTAGACACGAACTGCATTTCATAGCAATAGCCTTCTTACTACAGAGTTCCCCAGTTTTAAAGACTCTTGAGATACAAATTGAGGTAATATTACTGATTCAGATATGATCTCACTATTTGCTGTGTTCTTTGGTTTTCCCCAGTAAAGATAGCCCTTACATTACTGTTCTTAAATGCTTTTTGTAGTCATCTCCCAAATACAAACACATTTATGACCAAGAAGAGGGCTACGGATTAGCAGAAGGTGAAGGTTTCGAGAACTTATATCTGCATTGCCTCAAGGAAGTAAAGATCTGTGGTTTTGGTGATTCTGAAAATGAGCTTAATTTTGTCAAACTGCTATTGAGAGTTGCTAACAAAACGAAGATAAACATAATCAAAGACAGAGGAGATATAGAGATTAACGTCTGCACGTAAACACTATGAAGTTTCTTTCTTTAGCAGTTTGATGTTCCACTGTCATGGTCTTGAGTCTCTTATTGCTTCGTTAGAACTTACACTGGGGTAAAACTTTCAGAAGGTCAGAGATTTTGCTTTTGTTCTTTAGTTTGTGAAAAAGTGGAACCAAAAAGTTTTAGTTTGTGAATAAGTGGATTTTGTTTCTGTTTTTCTAATTACAACGTTCCTGTGAATCCCGCCTGCCTCCCTGAATTGGCTAGCGAATCTCCTCTCTAGGTGTCTATGAACACTGCACTTGGTTTCCCAGCATTAACAACTACCAGTCATTAGATCACATTTAGTTACTGTGAGGTTTGAATTGCCTAGCATTTTTAGGGGCCACCTTTTTATTCCCATCCATTGAAGGTGGCTATGGGGTGTCTTAAAAACAGAAATTGTCTATATTGTCCTTCTCCCTTATACTCAATCTAAACCTATATCCTCTATTTTCATAATCATATCATTCCTCCTCTTCTTCTCTTTTCTACCCATTGGAAAAAAAAATCATCGTATTAATTTTGATTGAAACCAAAGATCGTCGATCAAACGAATTTTATGATTGATTGTTTAAAATTAAAACCCAAAATTCATTAACCTTAAAGTTGAAACTTAGAACATCAAAAACAAAAAGAACGAGTTAAACAAACAAAACGGATAGATGATAGTAGTTGTGACCCAAAATTAGGATTTGATTGCTTGAAATCAAAAAGTTTATCCGAAATTTTTCTAGGATTTGCAGTAGCAGAAACATAATCGGTAGATATTTGGTTCATCTACCGATTATGTTTCTGCTACTGTAAATGAAGAACATCAATCATAATCGGTAGGTAAATTGATTGTTATCTACTGATTATTCTTGATTCAAAAAATTCAATTTTTCTGTGCTAAAAATGAAGCACAATCGGTAGATAATGAACACCATTAACTACCGATTGTGAAAGTACAAAATTTCGAAATTTTCTTAAGTTTTGAAAATTTGAATTTGGGGCCATGAACACAATCGGTAGATAATGAGCATCACTTATTAAGATTATGGTAGTACCAAAGTTCAAAAATTAAAGGATTTTGGCAAAATCTCATTTTGGGGCCAATATACATTCGGAAGTAATTTACTATCGATTATGATAGTACTAAAATTCAAAAACGGAATATATTCAGAGGTTAAAGTATGTCAATTTACTACCGATTGTGAGGGGCAAATTAGCCATTACGAAAATTGAAAGATAATGGGTGGCTTCATTTTAGGTTTAGGTGACCCTATTTTGTCTTATTAGTGACCCCTAATCCTTTTGAGTTGCCCCTAAAAATGATAGGTTGAATTTCAGTCAATACTATTCATTTCAGGAAGGAAAGAAAAGTGAAGGATGGAATCCAGGGGTCCCTCTAAACTCTGACACCCTGGCCATCTCTGTAGAACCAAAAACTCTTCTTTTTTCCGGCACAGTTCTAATGGATAAGATTACTTTCCAGGTTTTTTTGACCACCATTCTTTTACGAAACCATCTTATAAAATGTAGTAATTGTCTTTCACGAAAACAAGACTCTGGAGTCCTCGCTGTGACACTAACAAAACATGCCAGATAATTTTCGGCCAATCTTTTGATTATTGCTTTAGGGACGAAATTTACTAAATCTAACTTAAACACCCAATCCAGCAGAAACTGGGCGAACAATGCAATTAGTTGTCCTTCCAACCAACAGCTGAGACCCCTGGATTCTCACTCAGCAGCTCAGCAGCAGGTATGCCAACCATCCAGCTGGGATGAAGAAAATTTAAAATAAGAGAGAGATCAAGAGAGTAATGGAGAGTTGGACACAGATTTTACGTGGTTCGGCACAAGGCTTACATCCACGGGGTTGGTGTTTCACTATTATTCAGTCCATTACAATTACATTGATGTTGGAGCTCCATTGAAGGCTTATGGAGTTCAGTAAGTAGTGAAGAGGAAGTCAATGTATCCCAAAATAGTAACCTTTGTTTCTTTGTGGATAAGATTATATAAGTATGGTCTTCAAAATAACCAGGTTCATTGCTAACTTTCGTGACGCAGTGATATTTCCAAATGGAAGCTTGAGGACCTTCATGGCAGTCACTGCAGCTCATACACCATGGGAAATTCCTACAAGTAACACCCAGAAATTTAACGTCAATGAGAGAGCTCTTTCACGAATGTGATGATGCAAGATGTATCCAACTAAACACCTCCAGCTTTTCAGTTTGAAAAAATCAGTAATCAAGTCCAGCAATGATAGAGATGCGAAGGAAAGAAATGTGGAACTTGATGCAGGGGAAAAGGACCTTACGTAGTAAAACATGAACCATAAGGTTACAGGGGAAATTTCAGTATCACAGAACGAGATAATGCTTATGATGTTGAATCTTGATGCAGTTGGTCAGGTTTAATTTGATTTTTTTTTTTAAAAGATTACTAATCAAGGTCCAGAAATGAGAAAACAGAAACTACATCCCACCCTAGTAGACTGCAGTTAGTAAAGCAAACCCGTATTTGCAAATTGAAAAGACAGCGGCTAACCCACTTGTGAAATAAAGGTCCTATTTTAAAATTTTGCCATGGTCTATTGAAGAAGATAATAAAGACCATAAAGTATTTGCGGTCTAAAGCATACAGACCTTCTGAAATTGTGAGTGGTAATAATTGAGCCAAACCCTCAGCAGCAGACGTCAAAGGTTTAGCCTGCAATGGTAAAGCCAAATCAGGCAAAAAAACCATGTGAGTCGAGCCATATGACTATTATCAGTCTACAGCAGATCTTGTACTGCTAAGAAAACTAACTACATACTTGAATGGGGACCAAAGTGATGAATTCCAAATATCCAATTCCTTCGAGATGGTTGGGTGTGTTCCTTCAGAACTTGGAGACTGCATGAAGAGGCACACAATGTACAAACAATAAAAGAATGGACAATGGAAACAGTAACAGCTATCCGAAGAATGCCTGCCCCAAGGATATGATATCACAAGTACAGTTCAAAAGCCAAAAGAATGGATGACGAATGGCCAAATTCCATACCCTTTTGCAACGAAGACACATTTCCAAATCGGAAACTAATGGTTTGAGCCTTTGAGGACCATCATACACATAAGAGCAGCTCCTATACAAGTAACAACCAGAAACTGTAATATGTAGATCAGTAACCTGTTCTAGTAAATCACCAAAACAACATTAGAATAATATCAAGAACCCAATATTAAAGTACTACATTCGAAAAATCACGTAACTGGCCTTACATTTCAGAGATACATGCAGCAGAGGGCGTGCAGCAATGTACGGCCATGGGTGTACGGCAAATTGGCAATGACTGTTAGGTAAGGATGAATGGCAATGTGTACATGCTAATGGCCGTGAGGCAATGGATGGCTTGCAGTGGATGAGAGAAAATGGCTGTGTAAAAGGCAACATGACCAAATGGCCCTACAATCCAATGGCGACGCACCGTCCCATCACGCCGTCC